>JABASP010004273.1:0-10681 GCA_019776565.1 Sminthurinus signatus
TGAGCTCGTTCGACTTCCAATTGCATATCTTCGAGTTCAGTAGCGAGACGTTGTTTGGTCTTCTCGAGGGCAATGACTTTTTGGTTGAGAGATTCGATGGTTTCCTCAGCTTCTGTGAGTCGGGCTTGCAATTTACGCCTGTGATATTACATAATAAATTATGCATTATATTATGACGAAATATTAAATAAATAAAATGCCCATGTAAATTATAATAAACTACAAGTAAAAAAGTAAATAAATGTCATTATACATTATAATATTTCAGTTTCTCTAAATAACTTACTTGGATTCCTCAAGCTCTTCAGTTCTTGCAACACCTTCAGACTCGTACTTGGCTCTCCATAATTGGGCTTCAGCATTTGCCTTTGAAAGTTGACGTTGGAGATCAGCTTTACCTTCAGCTTCTTCATCGAGTTGTTCACGGAGTCCATCAAGATCATGCTCAACATTACGGAATTTACCCAAAAGAGTTGCTCGCTCACGGGATTCTTCATCAGCTAAGCGTTTAGTGTCTTCCAATTGAGTGGCCAAGGAAATTTTGAGTTTGTTGAGTTGAGAGATTTGAGATTCAGCATCTTCAAGTTGACGGCTAAGATCACCATTCTCAATAGCCAACTTCTTCTTGGATGCATCAAGATCTAAAAAAAAAATGAAATGGACAAAATTAGTATAGTTTTCTCTTTGCGTGTATTATGTTTATAGTGTACATTATATACATATAATATACATATTTTGAATATAATATTATGAATCCTGAAATACATGAAAAAAAGAAGAAGAAATACCTCCAAGAGTTCGGGAAGCTTCTTCATATTTGCCAGAAATATCATTGAGTTGTTGACTGAGATGTTTGTTCAATTTTTCTTGTCCGGCCTTCTCGTTGGAGAGATGGTCCATGGCGGCACGAATGTCATTGAGTTCACTGGACATTTGAGATCGGTCCTTTTCTGCCTTGCCTTTGAGTTTGTTGAGGGTGTCAATTTGTTCAGCCATCTCAGCAACAGCATCATTATGCTTCTTGCGGATGTTGGCAAGGGCAGCTTCATGTTGAATGTTGGCTTCTTCAACATCACGTCGGAGTTTGGCGAGTTCAGCTTCACGTTTCTTGTTCAATTCAATTTGAGCAGATGTGGCTCCACCAGCTTCCTCAAGACGTTCACCAAGTTCTTCCAACTCACGGGCCAAATCAGCTCGTTGTTTCTCAGCCTTGGCACGGGCTTGTCTCTCAGCCTCAAGTTCTTCTTCGAGTTCTTCAATACGGGCCTATTGATATTGATTGTGAAAAAAATACATATACATGTAAATATTAATTTGATGAAAACATTCACAATCATTATTAATTATTATCATCTTATAAATCCTTAAATTAGCATAAAAACATATCCATATTAGTAGAATATACTTACTTGGAGCTCCTTGATTTGTTTTTGGAGTTTGGCGACCAAAGATTGTTCATCTTCAAGTTTGGCAGTGAGGGATGAAATTTCCTTGTCCTTACGTTGGATGGTTTGTTCCAATTCCTTCTTATTACGTTCTAAGTCGGAAACGGCTTCTTGGGTTAATTTAAGGTCTCCCTCAACTTTCCTCTTGTTCTTTTCAATATCACCACGAAGTTTCTTCTCTCTCTCCAAAGAATCTTCCAATTCATCCAAAGTTCCTTCCAACTTGGCTTTCACCTTATTCAGATGGTTAACCTTGTCTTCTGCAGCCTACAATAATTAATATATATACATACATTTACATTTCAATATTAAATAGGAGTACACATTACACATATACGATATGAAGAATGTATAAATGCACTGTATAAAATATACTACACATTCATAATAATAACAATAATGTATCATAATGAACAATTCCCTCGTATGTACCTGCAAATCTTCAGCAGTCTTTTGTGTTTGTTCTTGGATGTGTTTCTTTTCCTTGTTCAATTTGTTGATGAGTTCATCTTGGTGGGCAATCTCATCATTCAAATTGCGGATTTGATGATCTTTGGTGGCCTTATCTTGATCTCCCTTTTGTACACTCAACTCCAAATCTTCCATGTCCTTCTTCAAACCAGATAATTCTTGTTCGAGCTTCTTTCTTTGTTGGAACAATTGGTTACGGGCTTCCTCTTCTTGGGCCAAACGTTCTTGGGTGTCCTAAAAAATTCCATCCAAAAACATAATATATTATGACATTTGAAACACATTTGAGACATTACAAAAATCGTCATGCATTCAACTTCATCTCTCAATGCACACACAAATACAAACGAATGAACTGAAGAATAATAACTACAAAAACTATATTAGGGTTCTTTCATTTTCCAGCAATCCACAAAGGCATTATCTCGAAAAATTGATTGCATTTTTATATAGATAAAAAGAATCAGAGTATTCCATGAAAAATCCATATTTTATGTTTTCCCTTCTTGTGAAGTGCATAATATATATGAGAAATGATGTAATTGTTTATATTTTATGTTCTTTTGCCATACCCTCCCCCATAAAAATGCATATAACACCCCATTGAAAAAATCCTAACAAGACTCATAATGCTTTTCGTTTTTTTTTAAAAACATGAATAAAAACGAGTCTACAAACTACAAACGTTTATCTGTCGACAGATAACTTATATATTCAATATTCAGTGTATGTTTTGGCGTGGACCTCAGTAAACGAAAAAGATGAAACAACTAACACCCTAATCCTCTTTTTCTCTGTACCCAGTACCGAGTACCGTCTCATAAAATAGACACACAAAAATGAACTGTGAAAACAAGTAAAACACATTGTGTTTCTCGTTTTTTTTTTCTACATTTTTTCCAAACATTGGGAAAGCATTCATGTGTTTTATGTATCAAGCGGAAATAATAATAATACATAAACTATAAACTAAAAAGTCTTTATAATATACGATGTACAATGTACAACATTATATATTATACAACCGTACCATACGAGAAAGCTCACTAGAAGCTAGATAAAAATCTTTTCTTCCTCTTTCTTTTTCTTAAATCAACCTTGGAGGTGGCAAATGAAATTTAAATGAACTCTAACAACTAAAAAACATGCAAGTAAATAGGTTGTGTAACATTTACATTTTTTGTTTTTCGCCATGTATATATATAGACTATGAACGCATAAAAAAATTAAGATTTGTGTATAAAAAAAAATAAGTAAAAAGTTACACAAATGTGAAGATCGTTTGATATGCTCGTTTTCCTTTTGCACTAGTGGGCTTTACAGTCTACCTCCCACTCAGTTTTCTCTAAATTTCTTCCTATTTTTCCCACTGACTTTTCACTGTTTTTACTCAATGTATGTCTAATGTCTAATGTCTGCATTCTGCATGTATTAGTTATGGGCTAATGGAAAATGGAAATTTCTCATACACAAGAGTCATACTCTATATGTATAGTTATTACTTATTACCCATGTTTAAATATGGTACTTTTTTACTTATTACAATTTATAATAATAATTTTTCCGTGCTTTCACATATGTATGTTGTATGTACTATGTACAGATAAACCATGAACGTACTACATTGACACATACATGCTTTCATACATAATGTCTAATATTATTATTATTATTATTATTACTCATGTACGAGGTACGAGGAAGCGAGAGGAGCAAAAGCATGAGCAGCTGTTTCTAGTCAACTTGTTCTTTTCACCTCACATATTACTTGATTTTATTCAAAATATATCTCTCAAGTTTATGAGAATATAGAATATAGAAAGGATAAAACATAAAAGGATGTATGGAACATCCTACGCTGAAGGAGTCGGGAAAATATCCAAATTGCTGACTACTCTATACTGTATACATACATACAGAGTTGATACCTTTTTTTTCTTCCTTGGAAATTTCTAAGCTTGATGAAATATTACTTCCATGTTATGCTAGGTTTCTCTGAATCAACTATGCAAGAAAAACTCTTCTCATAACATGTACAATGTACATTGCATGGTGTGTATAAGTATGTCTACAATCTAGAGTAATAACATAATAACACTTGTACACATGATTCAAAAGTCAAATGATTTTTTCTTTTTTCAATACCCAAAGTATCCTGCCTACATAATACCTAATACTTCATACTAAACAACATTTACAAACACTCGTACATTTTTTTTTTACACAAGTACAAGTCTCATCAGACTCATCATCGTCATCAGTTAAATTTAGAGATGGAGAAAAATTTGGTTTTCCACATTTTACTAGAATATTAGAATTTTGAAATTCTTTACTACACAATGGTAAAAAAATACTCACATTTTAATAATAAAAGCTCTATCATGTAGATTATATACTTGTGTAATTCTTCTCTCTCCTTTTATGAACAATTAATATTGTAAAGCAAACTACTACTACTACTACTACTTTCATCTTTCATCTACTTTCAGGTGAAAGACAGCTAAATTTCTACATAATTACTTTTATTCTCGTCTACTACAAAATGACGCCATTTTAGAGACGTAAGAATACAAAGGTGGTTTTCATGAAGGTTGCACATGACTCATGACTCATCATTTTATATAATGTGCATGTATGTATATAAATAGTTTAGAAATTCTTTCACATTTTATGTCTTGAATGCGTAATCTGACACTAGACATTAGACATCATGGCTATTACCGAAGGTTATACTTCCTTTTATAACCTTTTATTATACCTATATTTTTTCTATTTTTTTATGCATCTTATCACGAATCACTACATCATCATGAATTCCGTTTTATAAAAATTATTAAAAAACTAAAATATGATCGTATTAGGATTTAACAGCAGAAAGAGATAAAATCCAATAATCAAAGTCAACAAATTGAATGAATTTTAATCGACGAATTCATTCATTTTTAGTGTGTTATGACTTGACTTGATTCAGGAGTCCTACACACACACCTTCCGCATACGCTACTTGCTTTTCTTGCTCCTTTTTACTGTGCACACTTTAACTTTGCCCTCTCCATAATACCTTCCAACTTAGAACTCGGGTCACATATTATACCATACAAACATCAGAATTCAGAATGCAAATAAATAAAGTTGTGCATGAATTATCCCTCATGATTCACCAAGCTATGAACAGTGTACGGTGTACACTGTACAGTCTGTACACGTACTGTAGAAGCGAAAACCAGACTTCCTGAGATAGAAATAGCATGAATTTTTTTACACTTCGCCTACATCTCAACAGTCAACCAATCCACCCTCTTTCTTCTCTCTCTATTTCATGTTATATGAAAGCCTTTGGGATTGCTCAGTGTTCAGGAAAAAAATTGCAGACAGACAGAAAGAAAGACAGATAAATGTCTATTGAGCATTTGAAAATTTTGGAAATGCTTTTTTTTTCACTCTTTCACATCTTTATATAGTCATGTAAAAAAATGAAAGAAAGAAGACTTGTAACAAGAATTTAGAGTTTTCAAAATAAAGAAAAGATTTCTGTCTGTTGAAACAAGCTTTTATGACAAAAAAAAGAAAGGAAAACAAAACAAAAGACAAACATGTACAATGTACAATGTTCATTCAAAGTACAAAGCATAATAGAATAAAATAGAAGAGGATGAAAATGAAGGAAACTTACGGCAAGTTGACTTTCCAAGTCGGATTTTTGGGCAGAGATCTTGTTGACGGTTGATTGGACATCTCCGAGGCTTCCACGTTCTTGTTCCAATTGACTGAGGAGATCATTTTTCTCAGTCAATAAGTTGACATTCTTGACTTCCAACTCCTTCCTGAGTTTCTCTTCCCTCTCAAAAGCTTCTTGGGCCTTGGCTGCTTTCTCTTCCAATTTCTGTTTAAAGTCATGCATATCATTATACAACTTTTCACTTGGCGGACCCGAAGGCCTTATTAATTCTTCTGCTTCCCCCATTTTTTAACAGGTAATTTTATCTTGATGTTGATTTTGATACACAGTAAAACAAAATTAATAAAAAAAACAACAACACTATGATTCAAATCTTGTGCTTCTTCTTGTGCTCACTTTCACTTCACAACTACAGATAGAATAGAAAATATATTTATGTATATATATTTATTCTATTTTATTATTTGTAACTCTTTTAGTAAGTGAATGAGGAATCACTAATCAGACACAGTAATCCACAACACAATTATTTCAATTTTTCTTCTCACGATTGATCAAAAATATGCATTTTCCTTACTACATACTATATGTACACTTTAAATTTTATACACATTTCACTACCAGTATAACCAATCAATATCAACTAATTGACAACCAATCAATTGAAATTTAATTTGTCAACAGGTGAAAAAAAAAAAAGGAAAAGAAGGAATTTCAAGTATTATGATCAAACACGAATGATTCCATGACTGATTCAATAAATACTGAAATTATTACACAATTAAATGAGATGATAATGATGATGTTGATGAGGATAAAAAAGAATAGAATGCAGCCAAACCCCTTCGGATGATAACTGATTATCACTAGTCAAGCTATCAACTGAGGAAATCAAAAGCCACACGGACGGATGGAGTCCGTAGTAGTTGCAGCTTCGGTGGCAGCTCAAATCTCAAATCTCCGACCGGAGTCTCAACCAGTAACTGATTTAGTCACCACCACCACTACTACCAACTTCACCATACACCATCATTTCAACATACATATGTACACTATCCATATATCCTCTTGGACACTTAAGCGTTTTTATCGCTGTCATCCGCCTACAGCCGCTCACCCTGTTTTTATCCATCTACTTTCTATAGGAATTCACGGAACATCCGTTTATCTATTTGTTTCCCTGTCTCTATCTCTCTCTTTATGTGTTTAGATGATATGCATGTATGTATGTAGGTATGTGTGAACATATACGTCTACAGTCTACATCTTTTACTTGTACACCTTGAGGACTGATATTTCGATGAAGAGGAATTGAAAGAGAGAGGGAGAGAGAGAGAGAGAAGTAGCAAGGAAGAGTTTGTCACCTTCTTTTTTTCAGTTTTTTTTTGCTATCTATAAACACTTACATACATACATGCACTCCTCTCAGTTTGGTTTGGTTTAAATTTAACCATCAAGTAAAGTGAGTCCCTCAAGTCAACTCGTAAACTACACATTGCACATCTTACACTTTTTCAAAAGCTTAAATAAAAAGTACATATCTACAGATGCCTTTACTTATTTCCTTTTTTTTCATTTGAATTTATTCTATACGCACAGCATAAAGTATTAAACATGTAGGTACATTCATGAATGTAGTCAATCTATATGTATAAATATCAAATATGTATTCATAGATGGATTTTTATTGGCATAATACAGCTGTCTATACCTACTTAAGGAATCTCATATAACTCCTTATGATTACTCGTGTCTAGAGTCTCGAGTACTACTAGTTACTAGTACATGTAAATACAAGTCATAGTGGTTGATGGTTGACACGAGCCTGTTGGGTGAAAAGTCTTAAATTTATGTCACTTTCAACCCAACAGCAGCAATCGGAATTGCTATAACATGATATAATATTCTGTACTCTGTACATTTGCTACTTTTCCATGCTTCCTTTTTATCCTTATCCAAAAAAAGGTCTACTGTCTACACATCAACTTGATCTGAACATTGAACATTGAATACTGACTATTATGAATCATCAAAATAGTACACAGATAGATAGACGGTGAACGGTGAATGGTGAGTGTGTGTGCTTGTGCACAGTGTACATGTTTGTGAAAGATAAAAATTGGCATGAGTTTACAGAAAACTGAGAACAAGTCATAGAAGACACATCTCTTCAACTTTTTTTTTCTTTTACAGACACAGTACACAGTAAACCTCTTTCTTTCACCTTACATCTCCTTAGTTCAGCTAGCTAGCTAGAGCTGAAGTCGTTGGTCGTTGATCATTTTCTTTCGATTTAACCATAAACCAAAAAAATATATGTGGAAGTGGGACAGTGAGCAGGTGTGAGTCGAGACTATCTTTTCACGGAGCATCTTAAACTCTTCTCATTTCTCTCTCTCTCTCTTTCTCCTCATATAAATACAACTATTATTTAACATGTTATTTTGCTCCTCTTTCAAAGTCGAAAGTCTCATCTCGCCCTGAATCCAACATCACATTTTTTAGAAAAATATCTACATATACATATGATGTGTAATACAAAATACGAATATATTGTACATATTATATGTATTACGTATCTAATTTAAAATGCTCTCTCTATGAATTTTAATCAAAAAAAAATTCATGTAGATGTGTGTATATATGTATATATAAATATATGTATGAGCCAAACATCGCCACCATCATAATCAATGGAGCAGTTGTCTTTTGGGTCTCCTTGGTAAATTAGTACCTCACACATGGCCAAAATCATTTCTCCACATGTGTCAATGAGAGTGAGATATTATGTTGTACTTGCACGGAATTTTCATCTCTAAAGATAAACATTACACCTATAATATAATATAAATTTTAGGTATAATAAGATAATATTATACATACACTTGTCATCTATATTTCAATGTACCTGCTTCTCGCCTCATGAACTTTTTAAATCATCATTGGCAACCATCTCAAATCCACCAATTACCTGATCATAATCCTTATACTTTGTGTATTATTATTATATTATATTATGTATAAGTATCTTTTTGAACCATATTATATTATATTATGATATCTCCGTGTGTACATAGATGAGCACATGTAGTCATATTCATATATATTAAATATATATTCATATCCTACTCATTTCTCTCTAATATTCCCCTCCCATTAGCAGTAAGGTGCTGCATTCATTTGACATGATTTACGAATGAATTTTTTACTCCTACATAAAACATGTACATTTATACATACACTAAGTCTAATAGTTTAAATTTTGTATGCACAATATCATAAATGTATTATGACATAAAAAAAATGATAAATTATGTCAATTTACCTACATTTCCTATATATAATGGTATTAATAATACATAGGAAATTTTAAATTAAAAAAAACTACTACTACTAAATGAATGCACAAGAAGAGAGCACAAGATATTTCCTCATAATGCTATTAAGGTGAAAATTTTATACAAAATGTTACAAAAATTGAAAAGAAAGGTATTCAAATTACAGGGAAAAAACTGACATTAGAATAAAATGAGCCTTTTGATGATAATGATAATAAAATAATAATAATAGAAAGAATATTATTATTTTGTACTCATCATTTAGGTATTTAGTACTTTTGTACAAAATAGATATATTATATTATACTACTACTACTTACGGCAATCTCATCCTCGATACGGGTAACGTTGAGAAGAGGTTTGACCTTTTGCCACAATTTCCACCATGGCCATGTTCGCAATTGCAAATATCGACGCAAGTTTCGTTGTACAACTTGTAAAGCGATACTGTAAATTTCATCATTATCAAAGAAAAAGTTTGTTCATATTATAAGAGATTGAAATAATATTTAATATTTTATAGTGCATATTTTATGTTAAATGGAAGGGCGGACATGATCAACATGCATTTTTTTTTCACGTCAACAAAATCTTTGGCAATCAAGCTATTAATTTTTCTACAGAGACGATTAAAATTTTAAGGAACAGATGTGAAATGAATTCATTAATACTTTCTTCTTTTTTTTTGCAATCTACATTTTAATTTACTGAAAAGTTTTCTAGATTCAAACAATTTTTTTCTCTTTTCCTTTCTGACTTCTGAAGTATATAACATGAATATTATGAAGATGCAATAAACAAAAATAGAAATGGAGGAAATAACTTTAATAAAATGGGAAATATTTTAGGGTATATACTTGACAATATTATAAGAATTGTAAAATATTTTCACAGAAAAAAAACATGGGAGAAAAGTATTTCATCTTCTGAGTGAAGGTTACTGAATAACATGATTCGCCATGTAAGGATATGACACTCAGAAAAACTTTTTAATTAGAAATGACGTATTATGGTTTATGGTGTAAGTAGGCGGTAGAAGCACGAAGAGGAAATCAGAAATAATAAAAGTTTAAAAAAATATTAAAGTTGCATGTTAAAGCTTACCGTTGATCTTGGAGGCGCTTGAATTCCTTGCGGGTAATGTATCCTCGGATAACGGATTGCAACCAGGTAATAATTTTTCCCAATCGTTCATCACGGATTTCTTCAAGTTGACCCAAAACACCAGCACGGAAAAAGACCTGATGTTGAGATGAATCGAGGAAAAACCATATGTTAGAATAAACTACAGAAATCTCTATTTTTCTCATTAGTTTGCATAGTTGAAGCAAAAATAAAATTTTAATTTTATAAATTAATTATTTAAAAAATAAAACTACTTGTTATGATTCAAATAAACAAAATTGCTTACGGAATTATAATAATGCGAAATATGTAGCAGATAGATAATACTTTAGATGCTAAATAATAAAAAGAAGCGAAGAATAGAACGAAAAAAAAAATTGAACATAATATACAAAATTTAAGTCAAAATTATAAGACTAAAAACTAGAAAAAAAAATAAATAATACTATTTTAAAGTAAAGAAGTTTTTGAGAGAAAAGGAACGTGTATTATAATAGGTAATAGATAACAGGATGTTGGGCCAAAAATCACAAATGATAAATCAATGGAAAGTTTATAAACATGAAACAAGAGACAGGGAAATAAATCTAAGAGTTAACCAGGCAAAAAGTGTACAGAATCAA
>JABASP010004274.1:0-10678 GCA_019776565.1 Sminthurinus signatus
ACTGTATATAGCGTTTCAAAAAATCGCGTTTTGAATGTATAGGACCGGGGCCTGCGGCCCCGGTCAATAAGTACCATAAACTACAAACACATAGATACATCTATTATCTATACTTTATTAGCCATGTAAAAGTTATAGTTTATAGTCAAAGAGAATGACTTGGATGGAAACCTTTAGCCTCCTGTATTTTACAATATATTATGTAAAATAGATAGACGACGTATCATTACTTATTTATTACGTATACTTATTAGGATGTGTTAGGTATTTAGATGTATTTTTATTCCTCCTTTTTTTTAGTAAATATCCATATTGTATGTATATATGCGTAGCTAAATTTTTAGATAAACAAGTCGGCTTTGTTCAATTGTGGAGTTTTACCTCTGTTCTGTTTTTAGTTCCGAATTCGAAAATTTGTGAAACAAACATAATAAGTAATGATCATTGACAGTGTACATTGCACATAAAATTCTGCGTTTGAAGATAACAAAATTTTAGTTCTGTGTGCATATATATATGTAATTTGTCATTTATAGTACATAAAAGTATGATGTACAATATAAATTCCCTTTGGAAATTTCCGGTACATTGTCAAAAGTCAAAGTGTCAAAGTTGTTTTGTGTAGAGTTTTTACAGTTTACAACATAGTACTGTACACGGTGATATTTTAAACAAAATTCGAGTGCCTTCTTCATTTCCTTCCTTTGTTTTGAATATATTATATATTTAAAAATTTGAGAACGTTTTTGTGTTCCTGAGTGAATGAGTCATCAGTCTTATCAACACTAAATTATACACTAATTTACTGCGTAGGTATATTGTGTATTAGTATACTTGCATTCGGGTGTTATCCATATATATACAGAATATTATAATTTGTCAAATGTTCCCATACATTAACTGTGTTGACTAACTACATGACATTATCTCACGTACGATATTCAAAATTCAAAAGTCAAAGTACGCGTATACATATACTGTATTCCATAGTACATTATTATATTTATCATATACCTTGTGTGTGATTGTCAACAAGTTTCTTATTGAGATTCCAGCACATATTCATTAAATACAGTGAAGTGTAGTGTTTATTTTACAGATTAAAGTATAACATAATCCATAAATTTATAGTTACATAATATAATAAGATATATAGTTCATATAGGAAGATTACTCTGTTGAGTGTACAATTATATATATCTAATTCTCTCTTTTGTAATAATTGGAGGAATCCGTGTTTGTGTCTGTGGTTTTAATTAAGTAATTAGCCAAGTTATAAACTGACTAGATTTGTTTCTGTTCTCTATTTCATTTTATTGTCCTTTTAATAATCATCATTCCAATACAACAAAAATAATAATGATGGATGCGGGATTAAATTCACAACAACAACAACAACCACCACCGACACGTGATAATAATTCGGATGGACAGCGGACTGTGTCACCTGAACAACTTGTGAAAATTCGGAGGGATTTGGATGTCGTGCAAAATAATATGGCCGTTTTCTCTGAAATGCTGAGTGAAATGAAACCAGGAAATGAAAATCCGGATGATATGCAATTATTACAGGTATTTTTTTTACAGGTTTTAATAGTTATTCAAGGAAAAGATTTTTCTCTTCTTTCACTTTCTCTCTCTTTGGTGCAAAAAAATTTGCAAATGAGATATATATGTGTAATGTGTATGTACATATACAATTTTCATAAATAATACATTCATTCTTATTCGTTTTGTTTCATAGGAATTGTATACAACCTGCAAGGAAATGCAAAGGAGGATTGCAGAATTACTTTGTTCTGTTGCAAGTGATGAACTAACAGCGGAAATGCTTCATGTTAATGATGAATTAAATAACCTTTTCTTGAGGTATTGAACATGAGTATACTTTTACTTTGAATGTTTATGCATAATATACTTACTTTTTTTATTTTATTTGAAGTATGAGTCATTATTTTGTAAATAATATGTAAATTAATATGAGTTTTACTGTACAACATTAATGTAGGTATGGCAGATATAGAAAAAATCAAGAAAAGACTCAACAAAAACAACCAGAGCCTTCCCTGATTGATTTTGGAGGTGAGGGAGCCGGAGCGGATGCTAAAATGAGTGGTCTGAGTTTGACTGATAACAAATCTAAAACTGAAGATGCAGACTTTGATTCTTTTGCCCAGTCTAGAACAGATAAACCTACTAAACCAGCCGCCAATGTTGAGGTTTGCTATAGATTATTGTTTGTGAATTTGAAAATTTTCATATTTGTGTGGTTATAATATCAAATATTATAGTTTTGTCAGCTACATTTTTCATTGCTTGAAAATTAATAATAATTATCACAATTTTCAATGGTTTTTATTTTATTCATTTTCGGTTAATTTTTTTTGTTGTGTTTTTTTTCTAATATGTCCGTGTTGTGCCTTAAAAATTTTGCTTCACTGTTTTCTTTGTTTTAATACACGTGACTTTTCCATTTCTTCTTCTGAATATTCAGGAAGAAATTTTGGAGGTGAGTTTTTTATCTAATATATTTTCTTGTCAGTTTTGAGTTGTGCATGTACTTTTTTTTTAAACATAATGATTATGTGATTGATTTGCTTTTTGATTTTTTTTTATCAACTTTTGGTTCATTTTTTAATAATTTTTTAGGGACATAAGCCTTCCGATTTCGAGGAAATGGAAAATTGGTTAAGAGAAAATGTAGGTTTTAGTTTGAAGCATGAACTATATATAATTTTCTATGTTTTTTTATGTAGTTTATAATTTTCAGTGTAATAGCTTTAAAAAAGTATGTAGTTTTGGATAAAACGTAATATATTAGGACTTGTAGAGAACTTTTTGTCTAATTTTTTCCAAAATTTTTTGATTTAGCCTGGAGCTGGAGAATCTTCATTAACATCATCAGAATTTGATAAATTCCTATCATCAAGAATTCAAGGAGGATCAGGTGGTACCTCAAGCGGAGGAGGAGGAGGATCGGATAGTGCGAATAATCCCAAAGTTCCATTATGAATATTTTATCTCCTTTTTCAAAAAAATAATCAATCTATAACAATGTAATTCTAATACAAATGTTATGTTATTTGTAGGATAAAAAACCAACAATCTCTTCCTTTTGCTTCTTTTCGACTAAACCTTACTAAATACTATAAATGTAAAATGTATACACTTATATTTACCTATTTGTAGAATCATAAAAAAATGCGTAAAGAGTAAAGATATATGTAAAGAGAAATCTATGATAATTACTTACATAATAGTACATAAGAATAATAATAATTATTATTATGATTGTTACTGTACTAAGAACACGATATATATTATAAATTATAATATCCAAATAATCTTTTATTATTCACGAAATAATAGTAATAATGTGTTTGTATCCATACATACATTGCTGTTTTATTATACCCTGGAAATATTATTATATTGTTGAAAAAAGTATTCGTATATAAGAAGAAAAAAAAAGAAGAAGAATGTGTATTAATAATGTTTTATTTTTTATTTTTAGTATTATGTATGTACACATATTATATATATATAGTGGTTTTCCCCCGATTACGCATTTATGAAAAATAAAATGAAAAATATATTATCTATTGCATGATTGCATAACACACATCATATTGTAATATTTTATATATTATATTACCTCATTTTATATCACTCGTTCGACTATATCATAATATATGCTAATATTTGAATCATTATAAATTATGAATGAAATAAATAATATTGTACATAATAACACTATACATAATATATTATGTCATATATTGTGGCTAGACATAGTATATCATACATATAGTATACAATATTTAATTATTATAGATATATCGATCCAAAAAAATCAGTCATTCTTTAGTTGAATAAAAAAATTCACCCTTTGAAAAATATCATAACATTATAAAATTTATTACTTGGTAAGAATAATATATATATATTATGGTATATCTCTCTGTCATCATCTCTAAACACATTTTGTACTTATGTTTTAGAATTTAGAATATTTTATTATATAAAAAAAATGGTAATAGTATACTAATATTCCGTTGTAGCAATGTATAGTGTATCATTTTAGTTGATTTTTTTATTGGGAATAGTATGTTTATTTTTCCATGAAGCTCTCCAATCAGTTGACTCTAATAAAACAATGTCCCTTGCATATCCTAATTGAGTTAAACATGATTGAAATTTCTGCCATTCCGCTGTAATGCTTTTGTCCATTCCGGATGTAGCCTAAAGCAAAATATAAAATAATTCACCAATTTAAATTTATAAACAAAAAAGAAAGTAAGTAAGAAATAAGAAAATAAGTAGTATAATAATGTACTATAATTTACTTCAGATGGAATGAAGACAGCACGTGCATATGCTTCAACGAGTTCCCATGATGTAATATTTTCTTCCAAAATTATATGAATTGTTTTATCAGTTGAATTTGGTAGGATGAGAAAATTTTTATTTGCCGATTCTGATATTAAACTATTGAGCTGCTTCACAGAAAAACGTTTAATATTTTCAGAAATACTAGAACCTAATTTGATTGTATATCCCGTACGAGTAACTGTTCTATCTGAAATCCCAATTCCTACAATTACACTCTCGGAATTATTCACTTGTTTTATAGAAGGAACTTTTCCAACTTTTAAAAACTGTTGTAGACATAGAATTAATCTGGCATTGTTTAATGATTCAAATTGTAGACTTTTAATTGCTTTGTAATTGGCAAGTAAATGAAAAAATGTAAAGAAAAGATAAAATGACCAAATAAGTAACTGGTTTCCACTGACTAGAGGAAGAAGTACCAGACTTGCAACTAAAGCAATTAAATTGACTAGGGTTTCTTGACTGCCATCCTATAAATTCATCAAAAAAAAAAAAAACAAAAACGAATTCATATAAATGCATATATAAAATAATAAAAACACTCATATGAAACATTCATTGTATACAATAATTGATTTATTTAAATGATTAGTTTTGAAAACTAAAACAATAATAAATAATAACCTTTGCAGACACATCAGCAGAATTATTTTGTCGAGCTTGATGTTGAGTAATTGCTGACCTTGTAGCACCTCCAGCAACACCCACTAAACTTCGAGCAATAGAACTCATACAAAAAACACCCACACGAACACCCGGATAAATGGCCGGTGTAATTAAATCAATAAAGGTGGCCAAGTCATTAATAACATCAGCAAAAAATCTGTATTTTTTACATTCTCCATCTAGAGAACGACCTTTACTCCAAGCAAATACAATTTGTCCAATCATTCCACTTGCAGATTTGAGTAACCATATTATTGTGGCTGACAATGGAGTTGCAGTCTCATCCCCTACACCAACTCCCTTCAAAACGGCTTCTGTTGCAAGGGCTCCAGTCAATGATGAACAAAATGCCTATACATACAACACATATATATATAAGTACAAGGTATTTTCTGTATAAAACTTTTAGGAAAGAATAGGTATAAATATAATTTGAGTTTTGAGTTTTGAGTAAAAAAATATAGTGTACCTGAATCGTATCAAAAATTTGGTATGATACATAATCCGTTGAAACGGAGTTAGGAAAGCCATGTGGTAAAAACACTTGACGTAAAGTTAATCTAATATTATATAAAAATCCTATAGAAGATAATTGTGAAGAATCTTGCTTAACGATTAAATATGACACGTTTTTATCGCCATCATATGTTTCATTTCCTTGTTTAATCTTTCCACTTTCTGTTTCTTCTACTTTTGATGGAATCACATAATTTAATTTCTGAGAATATAATCCACGACTTTCAGAGATGACTACTTCAGAGCTCATGTTAAAGATATATATATATATATATACTAGGCAAAGCCTGTGAAAAAAAAGTTTAATTAAAGTGAAAGAACGAAAATAAAAGTCAAATGTGTCACGAGAGAGAAAGGAGAAAAGAGAAAGCAGATTCAAATTTGAATCCTGGTTTAAACGTCAAAAATCTAGAATCTCTCTGTTTATGTGTGTACACATAATATGTTACACATATTATGCCAGGTATATGCAGAGAAATAAAATAAAAGAAAGCCCTCACAAAAATATTATATTGTAGTAAACATGTAACAGTTATTATTATTCATTATCTCTCTCCTTTTCAGTTGCTTTATTTTTAGCACTCAAAATAAATAATAAGAATAATATAATAATATATATCTATATACACATAAATATGATATAATATATTATTTAAGTAAATAACTTGTAAAATTATGTATGTAGTTTGTACATTTTATAGTGTGTATATAACATAACATTTCGATGTTTTGTTTCATGGCGTTTATTATTATTATTATTATTAACTCTATTATAAATATACCATAAATATCGAAATATGAACTCTCCTATTATCGTTCATAAATAAATAATAAAAAGTCATTCTTTTCTCTCAACACAGTTACAAAAAAAACAGCACTGCACATCGTATTGTGCGGTATACTTTTTAAGGGCTCATTCATAATAATATATATAGTATTATTATTATAATGATTGAAACACAGTTTCAATGAATAAATATGACATTCTGAGTTTAGGTCAACTTCCATACAGGTCATTATGATGCATATATATCAGAAAATATGAATAATAATATAATAATTATTATTATTATAGATTATAGAACCTTTCCATACATTTATAAAAACATACAATATTAGTTATATTCTTTGTATATATAGGTACTACAGAGTATATTATATCTTTAACAGATGCTGCTTTTAATTTTTAAGGCTTAAAAGCAGAAAATCAGTTTGATATTGAAATATTATAATACAATATCAAATATATCTATATAATATATTAGTTATATATTCAGGCATATAATTCTTTTCGTTTAGGTTCCTTATTACTTATAATACACATATATATGGATATGAGATATACATATTATACACAATTAAAATTACTTTGAACTTTTATGTAAAGGCGTGAATGTACAATGTTACCCACATTCAGAAATCTTCATTCACATTTATCATGTTTTCACGGTACACGGTTTTCGTTATTATATTATTATATTTTATATGGATTATAAACCTATATTATACTTATTATGTGCGTACAAGTTGAATAAACGAGATCACTGAAGGGGACAGGTACAATATTATACTTGAAGTAATGTGTATTTTGACACTTTCATGTTGTAGAAGAAGAAAACTTTCTCATCAAAGTACAAAAAATCTTGCTCAGTCAAATGTATATTATCTTCCTTTATATTATTATTATGTATACTGTATACTACACATTCATCTAAATAATATTATTTAGCCTAAACTAAAAGGCTAAAACTGATTTATAGTTTTACAAAAGTATTTTTTTGTAAAGTATACTCTGCCTTAAAAATGATTATTTAAAGAAACATTCCTATAATAATATATTATATATTCTAAACTTGTGGACTGAGATTACACTCATATGCAACATATATATGTATAATATATATATATACAATATAAAACGTCCCGATAATATAATTATTTGACAACAACAATTATTATATAACGAAAAAAGAAAAAAAATGCGTTATTATAATATTTTACTATTTTTCAATTTTTAACTTAAAGCAAACTAACTTTAAATTTTACTATTAAAAATTAAAAGAGTAAGCTTGTTCATAAAATGAACACAATCATGAGGTTTTCCACCGTTTTTTATAACTTATTTTGCATTTTTGTAAAAAAAGAAGAAGCTCAACCAACGTCTTTATCATATTAATTCTTTTCGAAAAAAAAGTCCTTAATTATTAATATGTGAATGACCTTCATTAACATATAACGTTTAAAACAGTATTGCAAAGCTGTAATCGTTTTCGGGCTTCGACAAAGAAAGTATCTTCTGTAGGCTCATTAGTTAAATCAATACATATCACATCATCATCTTTTCCTAATTTTTTTGGTGGACAAGTATAAAGGGTGAATGTTGGAATATAGGAATTTTCATCATTGATAATATCCGAATTTGATGAGCTGATATTTCTTTTTCTTCGAACAGCACACAACTTGGCTCGATTATTATATGCGAGGATTTCCGCAAACTGACGTAAACTTGCAGTCTTAGAAGTTTTATTTAAGGAAGGTTTGGTTTTATTTTTATTCTTTTGTTCTAATATTAGCCTTTGAATAGTCTGTAAGAATGAAAAACAAACAAGAATAATGAATCATTTTACCAAATATACTTAATTTCAAAAACTTTGTATAATAACTAAATTTCACAAAACTGTCATATTGCCATTATAAAGTATAATATTATAAATTATATGGATAATGGGTAAAACAGGTTTATTGTAACTATTATTATAACATATAACATTTCTTTTAAGGAGTTTAGGTACTTTGTTTAGTTTGTCTGAAAAAAAAAACAAACAAAAAATATTTGCATTACCAATTTATCTAAGGTTTTTGGAAGTTTTTCTAATACTACGGAAGGTGTATGAATCAGACCCTTTTGAGGTTGTAATATTCCAGAACCTATTCCGGACCCTTAAAAACGTATAAACGAAATCATACTATAATATATATTTCAAACTGATACGACCAAAATTAAAAATTCAAAAAAAAAACGAAAATAATAAATTGTATGGAAACTGCAAATAATCTGGTACATTATGTTTCCTATTCCAAAATGACATACCTTTATTGTTAAGCTGATTATGAATACTAATAGAAGATTTGTTCTTATTTTCCTTAGGCACCAAACCAATACCCAACATAAATAATAGTTTGTTCCGTTCATTTAATAGCGAATCCTCAATTTTACCTCGAATAGAATCTCTTTTTGCTAGTAAATCTAATGCCTGAGTTCGTACACGATTAATTCTTAGTGGTTGTGGTTCTAGTGCTATACGATTAAATAGAAAAGAAAAAAATTATATACACATACGTCAGGTTCTTTAAATAATGACAAATTACACAGAGAAAATAAGGTAAAGATTGTATAATATTGTATGTATTTTGTATTTTATAATAACCTTTAATTTTGATAGCGTCTAGAATTTTGATCCGTTGGGAATTCCGCACACCAAGTGTTCTAGACTTATTTTGATTACTAACATTATTTTTATTGCTATTATAAGTTGGATTACTTGGTCTTTCTTTCTCGCTTTTAATTGGGCTGGTCTATAAACATTCAGAACAACAACAAAAAATGAACATCAATAATATACTAAACACAATTGAGATGTATACGTATACGTATAATGAGTGTTGTATAAGAAGATTTTATGATTTTAAAATTTAAACTGTAAATAGTAAAAACATACCTTAATTGACTTTGTGGGAGAAGGAGATGATGATGAAGACTTACTTGAATTATTTAACTTTTTCTGACTACTTATCTTGGTCTCATTATTATTAATTTGTTTCTGAATTAATGCTAGTCGTGGACGAAGTCGGTTTTTAAGGGTATTATTCCTGGTTATCATTGTACGTAAGTTATTTAACTATAATGATACCACTGTTTATAATGTATTCAAATAGTGTATGCACGCCGACTATTATATTATTATGTCTAGCAAACCCTGTTTAGCGTAAAGCGTAAAGATGATAAAGATCTTATATTATAGTCAAAAGTTCTTTTTGTATAGATACACGATTTAAAAGAAGTTAAAATGAGTACAATATTTAAATACCTAAGAAAAATACTAGATAAGTATACTAAACAAAATGTCAGTATCCTTTTAATATATTATAAAAAAAGTTATAATAATTTGATAACAAAAATTTGTTATAATCTGTGTTCCGTGTGATTCCAAAAATTCGAAAACTCCAGTTTTAAAATACGCACCACGCACTTTTTTCAATGAATTCTTAGAAAAATGAAGAATTTACAGGCTAGAAAAATCCAGAAAACTAATTTTTGATAGCGATTTTTAATTAATCAATTTGTCTTTCTCCATAAAAATCCATAATATACTATGCATAAATTAATTAAATAAATATACATACAGGTTAAAAAAGTTTTAATAGTGGTAAACCACGTCCCTTGTAATTTCCATTGTAACAAAATGTATATGTAAATGTAAGTTAAATGTAAGTTTTGCCATAGCAAATCAACAAAGTTTAAGTTTACATTGAACTGTTACATTGATGTTTTCCAAAATACAAAACCTAACATTTTTGTAAAAAAATGGACAATATTATGCATAAATTTTCATTTCACATGATGGTTTCCGTTCCGAACAGAAATCAAACGTGAAATTCATTGATTCACAACTCATTTTCCTCCTCCTCCGCATAATTTCATAAAATCACTTGATCCTGTCAAGGGTCATTTATACTTTGAAAGAGTTCCAAGCCAGACGTGTTTTATAATAATGGATCAAGCTCAAGGAACAAGTGGAACCCAAAGACAGCAAAGGGAAAAGAGGAAGCATACATGGACAGAAAACGAGAGTACAACTATATTAACATACTTAGCGGAAGAAATAAAGAACAAGAGAGATATTGAGGTATTTTTTAATGACTAATAAATGTATGAATTTTTAAAACTTGACTAATAATGTAGTCACCTTTTTATGATGAAAATTTTATGTTTCTATTTTCTACCTATAATATAGAAACCTAAGGCCTTGACATATTATGCTGAGTTTCTTAAAGAGAATAGAAAGCCGACTAATGATGGTACAATATTACACACGTCAATCAC
>JABASP010004275.1:0-10677 GCA_019776565.1 Sminthurinus signatus
TTTGTATTTTGTATTTTGTAGTACACCACTTATCTGATTCCTGTCCCTACTCCGTGATATGTTGACGTTGTGGAAGAAACTGCACAACATACACATCAACAACAACAACAACAACAACAACAGAGAGAGAAAGAAAGCAGACAAAGCTCTTTTTTAGTGTACGTAGTCAGAAAAAAGCTTTACTGGAAAAAGGAGAGAACAGCACTAAGCTTCTTAGGATTAGAGACAGAGAGACGACAACTTGTGCAAAATGTTGCACTCCACTGTGTAAAGTAGAAACTAAATTGAAACCTGTATTGAAAATTCAATATACAGAATATCACAAAATTCTAAAACTCTTTTGAATATAATCCTCTTTTCTATTTCATCAAGTTCATTACCTTTCAATTGAACTCCTTAGACTGGAAAAAAACTATTATAATCACAAGGAGATCAATTCAGAGTTTATGTAACGACGGAATGGATTGACTGCCTTTTACATAATGTATAATATATTATTTTGTATCTATTCGTTTATATAGTATAGAAAATAGAAAATGAAGGAAAATTCTCCTGATTTCCTTTAAATTCCCTTTCTTTTCTATCATTTGAATTTAAACTCTTTATGGATAGAGTTTAACTTGAATGTTTGAGTGTTGAATGCTGAATGCTGAATAATGAATAGCAAATTTTAGATAATAATCTTTGACTTAATTTTAAAATCAATTCATTGCCTCGACGCCATTCCAGCCATGACTCGAGAGATTTCAGTAATTTTCAGCCCAACTTCACATCAAGCCACAACGAAATCGCCTTAAAAGTCAAGCCTCGAGTCTTAAATGTACATTCTAGATTCTAGATTCTAGAGTCGTCAAGCCTTCTAACTAAAAATACACATCATAATGTATCTAATCTTCACAGAAGCAAAACTACGTGAAACTTGATCCTATCATATTTATTTCTTTTTATATAGTAATTTAAAATAGATACATGTATCAAACTCCATTCTTTCCCAGTAGTTTTTTCGTAATATATATACGTATATATGTATGTATTTGAATCGTCCTAAAAATACTGAAACAAAAACAAATGTACAAGTACTAATGCTTGGAATGAAAACGATAGGGTAAAGAAAAAGGACTTAGTCTACCGTAAAATTCTGTAAATATCGTTAAACATGCTCCTACTTCCTAGTTCACAATACAGTATACAGGATACAATGTACAATGTACATTGTACATATCATGCGTAGAATACTTAGAGTACTCATAGCCGATGGATTTCATGATAAACTGATATTTAATTAAATACTTTTGTGAGTATTTCGTAAGGGTATGGATTTTCGGGACTGGAACTGTGTGTGAAAATTCACATCCATCCGATAAAGGCCCCCGTCTAAAACGAAATGAAATGAAATGAAATGTTCAACAGTAATAGATACAAAACGCTGGTGTTGGGTGAACTCGTGCATTCAACGAAGGCAGTGAGAGTAGTGAGCGATGAGTATCGAGAGCCGAGTATCGAGAGTCGAGTCTGGTTACTGACACGGAGAAACGAAAGGAACGGTTAGACGGGGAAAGTGTCTATAAATGAAATGAAACGATGGTGATGAAATGACGCCTTTATCTTTGATACACATGTATGCACATTGTGCATTGTACATGTGTGTATGTGTAATGTGTAATGTGTATAGAGACGTGAGTGAAAGTTTGTACAGTAGACAGTAGAAAGTAGGGGAAAGGAAGGGAGCAGGAGCCAGGTCTATTATATGCTCTATTCTATGCCACTATGGATATCACTATCGCTATCGCTCACTTCTCTCACTTGTACTTTAACTTGCACTTTTATTTTCCCTTTCTCGCTGCCCCTGTGAAAAAGGATCAATCTGTAAGCTCACTTTCGACTTGTGATTACGTCCTCTCATCTCCACTCTTCACTCCTCACTCTCCAATCTCCAGTCTCTTACACATGACACACATAAACTTTTCCCGTCCCTTTCTCCTTTTCCTTCTCTTTTCCAATCCAAGCCCAACCAAACCAAACCAAACCAACATACAATCTTCAAAGTCAGGAGCTCTAATTTCATTTCGGGTTTTCCCAAGCTTGTACCACGTGTCCGGATTGTGCATGAATGTAGGATGTGTACCAAGTACAAAGGGCGAGTGTGTGGGAATATTTTAATAGATAGAAGACTTTATAGTACCAATTCTATTTTGGCAGAGGATTTTCTTAAAACCTTAAACCTCCAAAAATTTCAAAATTCATAGACAAAGTATGCATGTAGAATGTAGACGCGTTGTGTTATATATTGGAAATCATTTTCCTTTATCTTTTTCCGTACGCAAATATTATATTGATACTTTACATGGTAAATGGCAAGTATTTGCAATGAGTTTAAAGTATATGTATGTACCTTCAATGTTCAACCTTCAATTTGTGTAGTTACGCTCAAGTTTATCTTCAAAGTACACTCTTGAAATATCGTAGTTTGTTTTCGGCACGGTTGATGGCCGATTAGAAAATAGGAAATTAGGTAAGGATTTTGGTATGGGATAAAGAGTACCTATGCATTCACAATTATTTTAGGATTTTTACTTTGAAATTTGCAAAAATTTGCTGTCCTTGACTCTTGGCTCTTCTTTACTAGTCTGGCGTTTAAGTCATGTAGTGAAAGTCATGTAGTTTCAAAACTTTTCTTTCTACATTCTCCAACTGCTGTAGGACAGTATAAGTAGTGAGTAGTGACTTGATAACTTTTGGTGTATTTGAAAGCTCTTACAATTCTACAATCTAGTTTTAGTTAGTCTGGATTAGAAACTATCTGCATTTGTATTTCCGCTTGTTTTCTTCGAAACCTTGTATGATGATTTTTGGCCGTAGAAAATCCTTATCTCACATGTCACTGATTTACAATTTACACCTTCCAGTAAGTCGTTTGAATAACCAGCTATTTCCTATAAAAGTCTTTCTTGCATGTAACCTTGAAACCCACAGGGACTTTTTGACTTGACAAATTCAGCTTGGATCAAAAACAATAATTTTAAATAAAACTTTGAAATTGCAGTAAATTTTAAGCATTCCTCAGGGACTTTTAAGAATCTATTTCATTTTATTTAAGAAATTGTTATCCGAGAATTCTACGCAAATAAAAAGTGTTTGGGTGAATGATTGAGTGCAATTGTAAATTCATTGCACACATTTTTTCTGGTAATGCACGTGTAAGTATAATTAATAATTTACAATGTACATGACATTTGTGTTTTTGCTTTCGGCTGTTTACACAAGCTCATTAAATTGAGCAGTTTTAATTGCATCATATATTCAATGACGCTCTGCTGTGCATAAACTTGTACAAGGAGAAAGTTTTCCGAAAAGTTTGAAGCTGCATTGAAGTCACAACATCCGCATTCCTCCGGACATGTTTCATGTTCAATGTTCAAAGTTCAACTTTTAGCTTAACCTTCTTGACTCCGTTTCGTTAAATTAGACCCAGTTCTAAATGAAGGATGTAGATTATGATTATGATTACTCTGTGGAGCACAGAAGTTCTTGGAAAAGTATAAAGTATTTATAAGGATAAAAATGGGATATGATATGGAACTTTAAAGGAGCCTTCAAAGATTTTTCAAAGAGTAAAAGATCCTTTGTCCGTTCTTTGAATCCATGCATTTTTGTCGGCTTCCTCTTCACTTCTTTTCCTAGTAAACTTTTGTACTTTAGTCAAGTAAATGCTTCATCGCTCTGACACAAGATATTGGAGTAAATTTACTACCAAATACAGGAAGAAAAAAAAGTTGACTTATAAAGCTTTCCCAACTTCATATCACGAGTTTTAGACGTTTGTAAATACTTTGTACTTTGTGTCAGTGATTGTGGATTGAAGATTTTGTGCTTGAATTTCTATGAAACTCAATGTAATTTTGCATTTCTAGTTCCAGTTTCTAGAGTCGTATCATTATGTTCAAAAAAAAGATCAAACCGGAATCCCGTTGAAAAAAAATATGGAACGAAAGGAAAAAGTGTAAAGATTTGGAGCTATTAGCTCACGACAGGTAAATGTGATTACAAAATAAAGTTTTCAGTTTTTAAACTCACTGAGATTGATCGTACGTCAATCTACAGTCCATTTAAAAATCTTTATCGGTTTTCGATTTAAAGAATCCGTGCTTATCAAATGACAGGGTGGAGAGTGACTTTCTTGCCACTTCCTATGCTTGTTATTTTACTTTTACCGATAAATCAAAGGTACTTGAAAGAAATCGTCTGCAAAAAGGAAAGCCTGTAGACTAGATTTAAAAGCTGTGTACTGCATCATCTACATTACATGTGCAATCTGCAGTGTACAATGTGTTCCATGAAATTTATGCTTACATCAAAGAAATATAGAGCACAGATCGTCAAAACCCGCGAGGCTAACTTTTAAAGTTTTTAAGTCTTTTCCTCAAAATTCAGCTTAGTTACTCTTGTTTGTCGTTGAGTATGGATCATGTATCTCGATTCTCAAGGGTAATAAATTCTAATATTTAAACTCATGCAATTTCAAAAAGTATTTTATCTTCTGCGTCAATGACAAATCTGAAAATTTTAAAAGAAAGACAATTGACAAACCATTTTTAGGAAGCGAAGCTGACTATTGTAAACGTCTGTCTGTCCGTCTGTCCACAATTAGTAGTCTAGCAAACAAATTTGAAATTCTTTACCACGCCATCTATTGAACAAATTTTGAAAAATTTCGTGTGCCATCTAGCGGAAAAATTTGAAGCTCTTTAGTGCACCATTTAGCGGACGTACTATGAACTACGGTGGAAAAATTTTAAGAACTCATTTAAAGTACATGACATCAGTTCTGTGAGAACAGACAGCCTTATTTTATAATCTGGTTCACTTCCGGAGCCTAAAGAATTTAAGCTTTTAAGGCATTTCAAAATCGTCATAAAGTGAGGATCTTGAACTTTACTGTATTTTTTATAAACTCCGTGGTTGTAAAAAGCCTGTATCAGTGAGAACCTTTTCAGTTGAGACAACGAGTTTTTAGGACATTTTGAATTTAAAAAAATCACACTAAGAAAAAAGCTGTCTAATACACGCAAAATCTTGAAAGTCTGATATGTTGATAAAATTGTTTACTCAGTAAAAGTTTACTCAGTTTTACCTAAAATGTCTATGTCCATGTTCAGTGTTCTTTAGACTATGCAGTTAAATACCTAATGCTTCATTTCCTATTTTTGTGAGTAGTATTTACCAGAATTAGCGTAAGAAACTGTTTCTTCTCATTATTTCACTAAAAATGCCGGAAGAGTTTCCCTAATAGAGCAACCTCTACTGTAACCAACTATACTGTTTCTTATAAATACAAACTTTGAGTTTACCTTGAGCCTTGAGCTTTGAGCCTTGAGCCATGGGAAAATTCAAAGCACTTGCGGTTTCCTTTCTTGCTTCAAAGCACCAACCAAATCTTAGATAATCGTCAGTTGTACATGAATTTTGATTACCAGAGCGTAGAATTTATAATGATACGCCAGTTGATAATCCAGCATTTAGCATGTTGTAAATTTTAAATTGTAGGACGTTATGCTAGATGCTAGATGCTGAATGATGTACAATGTACAGATGATTTATTTCCTCCCTGTTTACTTTGACCCGAAGAATTCTCGGTATCCGAAACCGCACCAAAAGTTTGTTGTTAATAAGGAAGGAAGAACTAAGACTTAATTATTTATTCAGTGAGACCTGGGGAATTTTTCGACAGCTGCTCACTGCTCACTGTTTACTGTTTACTACACATTATACATCTTTTACTTGAAAAACTAAACGCAGATATTTAAACTTGAAACATCCAAACAGCCACCGGGCACAGGGTAAAATACAAATGCACAGCTAGTGTCGAAAACATCATGAAGAATAGAAACTCTAACAAGCTCTGGCCGTCGTGTGGAAATTGAAAAGAGAAAGTGCAACTTGGAGCTAAAGCTGAATAGTGTATAGTAAATAGGGAATAGGGTAGAAAAATTCATGGCTATTGGGTGGGTTAAATGTTAAAATCTAACCCTAAGAAACAGTGTTCTATATTTTCCAATAAAAAAGCTCGTATCCATATATGTGCACAATGTACACGCGTGAATTTAACACATTGACATTTAAGACGGGGCGAAACCATTAAATTGAGTAAAAATAAGAACGTGACTGGTCAGCGTCTCATTTACTTTAAATTTCTGTCAACACGTCTCTCTCCACTCTCTTTCCCATGTCCCATGTTCTGCTCAATCCTTTTCCCTCCTTTTCCCTCTTTTTCCTCTTCTTCATCTTCGTATCCTTCATCTTGCTCTTTCTTTGAAACCCCGCTCGTTCCACTTTCCCCAGTTTGTGTTCCAGCTCCAGTCACTTTCGCTCACTATTACATATACAATGTACATTGTACATTGTACATGTTTCACGTTTGAATTAAAACTCGTCGAATTCACTAAGATCATCAATCATGATGTCATGAAAGGACGAGCGAGTGGCGCTTACTGGATGGATTTCTCTCGATTTTCTATCATACTAGACTTCAATATCAAAAACGTACATGTACAATGCACATTCTACACTGTACATATAATTTTCTGTATACTGAACACTGTGCACTGTGCATCTTGTTGAATTTCTCTAGAGTCTAGAATGCTTTATCCAGTATTCCGTCTTACAACTTACTTATATGGTTTGTATTTCATCCCGTAAAAAATCCCGTGACATGCTACTTTTATAAAATATAAAATGCTCCGTTTTCCTCCGTTTTTTAAAAACCTTTAAATTTCCCTTACTTTATAAACATTATTTGAGCACACCGTTCAAATCAGCACCATCATATCATATTCGGGAATTCGCCAGTCACGTCAGTAGTCAGTAGCTGAGTCCATTTCCGAATGACGTTCCTAAAGGAAAAAATAAATGCCCATGTTTTGGACAGTACAATATATATGTACTTAAATGTACAGTGGACAATGTACAATGGGCAAGTTTGTGAATTCCAAGCCTTAATTCAAAACACACGGGGAAATTTAAATTGAATTTCCTGGTCATCCGGTCATCTCATCCTCTATCCTCTATCCAATTTGATTGTATTCTGAACATTGAACATACCATCTGACGACGGATGATGGAGGAAGAAATAAAAAGTCCAAAACAAGCAAAGGACAAAAACGTCTTTAAAATCTACATGGAAAACGGTACTTCAGTCTTCAGTCTTCAATCTTCAGTTGTTCAATTTTAAAAGGATTCAAGTATGATTTACTATTTCTGAGTAGATTTGATTCTTCATTTTTTCACAACAGGACGGAATATAAATACATAGAACATAGAACAGGGTATAGTCACACCACAATAAATAAAGTATGCGTACGTGGGAAGAATAAGGGAAAATAACCAAAAAGCTTCCAATTTCCTCAATTCCTATCCTTGTGTAAATATGGGAAATGACCAGTTTTACTCAATCACCACACCACACCTTTCTTTATATCCATCATCCAGTATCCAATATAAAGCACAAACAATGAACAGGAGACAATAGACAATAGACAGGAGGAAAGAAAAGAAAAACGGAAAACGTCTTTCATCGCTGAATCCGAGTTTATTTTGAACCTGAGTAAAATCCATTCAAACATGACGAGTGGGATTGGTTTGGTTTGGTTTGGTTTGGCTTGCAAAATGAGCTTTCCTCCGTCTGATTTCGCAAGTTGAAAAAGGACCTGCAATTAATTATTTAGATTGTGTCACACACTGTTAACAATGAGAACTATGGGAATTTAGCAATACGGTTTGGGACGCTGGATTCAAATTTTCTTTACAGAGAAACTTTACAATTTTCCACTTGTATGTATTACGTATGTACATTGTACATTGTAAGATTGTGAGATCCACAAACAAGTTTCAAGATTGGAAGAAAATCAAATTAATTGTTTTGATTGATTGTAACTTTTGAAGATGTTGAAGAGGGAATATTTCTGTCAGCGCAGCTCCGTCATTACTCATTAACCCACTGAAAATCCTTAGTCTGACATTCCCACTTTAAACTTTCCACAGTCCACAGTCCAAAGTCCAAAGTAAATACGTCTTAAAGATTTAGACAACGATGCCGACGACCTTAGACTTTCTGACGTGATGAATTCTAAAATTGGATGTGTAAAATGTTTAATCCAGTTTGTACACTGTACACTGTAGATTGTAGATCCTTAAGAAATATTCCTTTTAGCGAAAAATCGGAACCTTGATTGCAAAAGTGTGGTAAATTTGTGTTTAATGTATAATCATCTGTATTTTTTGATGATGTGCAGAATAAATTAAAAACTGGGCCCGCAAACCGAAAACGACAAATAATACATGTCAATAATTTCAATCATAGTTAAGCTAATATAACTTTTCTGCATTTTAGGAACCGCTTAACTTCATTAGTTGTACAAAATGTGGTTTTATCTGAATTTACATAAGAATGATAGACCATTTCATTTTTTCAAAAATGTTTAATGTTCTGTATGCATAAAAAAGTCATTCATCAGTCAATCATCATATTCTATGTAAATCAATGAAGGAAGGGTTTAATGCAGACTCAATCATGTAAAAAATTTAGTTGTAATTTTTATATACACAAGTGAATGTTCACGTCATTCAATCCTCAATCCATCCGTACATACCAACAAACACGTCCAACGTACAATGTAAAAAGTACATGACGCTGTGGGAAACGTCAGGAGAAAATGGAATATGGAGAAAGTTGACAGAATGAAAAGAAAGAGCCTTGTGTAATATCAACTTCTTGATGTTCACATATTAAATTCTGGCACGAACAAGGAAAGACTGGAGAAAAGGGAAGCTTCTGGAACTGGAGAGCTGAACAACTTGGAGGCTACAAGAAAAAGGAGAAGGAGGCGAGGAAGAAGGAAAAAAGAGAAGGATGAAGCAAGCTTTGATATGATGAAGAAAGGAGGGGACAAGTGAAAGTGGAGAAAGTTTGGCCAAGTTTCATTGAACTTGAAGGAATATGCAAATGCAAGATGTAATCCGTCAAGAACAGGGCTTTTCCCTCTCTTATTCCTCATGTCATTTCGACGTGCGGTTTGAATTTTCCATGTAAAATGTAAAATGTGCAGTGTACGGGGGCTAGGCAGTAAAGCTCTGGCTTTCTACTTTCTACTTTCTCCGTTGAAACACTAATATATTCAGTGACACGTTTTAACTGAAATCCCAAGGACTTGCTCACCACAGAAATTTTGTACATGTAAACGTAAACATGAACCTCAATTTTGTATATGTGACAAGTGGAAAGTGGAGTACAAAAATACTGAAATACTGAAATACATTTTCAACCCTCAGACAATTGTTTTTCAACACAAATGACATAAAATTGATACTTTACGATCAGACATTTTTCAAGCATTTGAATTTTTAAAGCACCTTCTGTAACATGGTCTTATTTACTGTTGCCGGATTTTACCCAAAAAAAAGAACAAATACAGTTTTATATTGATCATGCGGGTACAACAAAGTGTGCAAGGTACATACAGGGTGCAGCTCACATACGCTCATTTTCACAGATATTAAAAACGTCAAAATGAGTGAGTAAGCCCAGAGCCACATAACACACAACACATATCGTATCAGCATACATGTGTGTATACTTTATACATACAAATCCGTCATATTAAACATTTCCACGCTAGTTTATCTACAGTATTTTACTTTGGTTGTTTTATATGCATGTAAAATGAAGTTTGGCTCTTTTTCCTTGTCACACTGCACTTGTGACAATTAACCGCTCCGTTTACTCATCTCCTATCTCTTCTCTTTCATGGGCTCATTAATGTCTGCTTTGCATCTAGGAATGTTGGGCGCGACGTTACTTGACAATTTAAAACTTGATCTGAGATTTCACATTATTCTTTATTGTGAATAAGAAATAAAGCATGCACCAGACATCCTCCTCTCCCCATACAATGAGATAAAGAGGAAGCCTTGAGGAAAATGCATACTGCAGGAAAACAATAGTTTTATCCGTGTATGTTTTTCATCATCATCTCAGAATCATCACGAGGAAAAGAAAAAAAATAGTACAGAGTAAACGTATGGAATGGTAAATGAATTTTAATTAAACTTTATCAAATAGTTTCCCTTGAACAATTCCAGAAAATGTAAAAACGTGAATTTGGAATCTAGCATGTGGAATACTTAATATCGGTATTGTAAATGTAATGAGCTGATAAAGTTGCTGTTTGAGTTTTAACTTACATTCTGATACTTTTTCGCCGTCAAATTAGCATCCAACACAAATATGCAAATTTCTTTCAGTACCACAAAATGTGGTACTGAGAGTATTTAATCATAAAGTTGTTCGCAAAAGTACTTGCAACTTTCAAACTCTTAAAGCATGCAGCAATTATTGCAAACCCGAATGCATTAAATGTTCATTTATTTAGATCATTTGAGTTTTGCATAAGTTGGTATTTGTATTAGTATGTATCGGTATTCATAATTTATCGAGAAAGTATTTGTGGTTCTTATCATTGCTAATTGAGAGAAAGTACAATTTGCCATTTTTCCTTTCCCAATCCAGATTCAGTTTCAGATTCCTGTCCTTTTTAGGAAGCGAAGCTGCCTATTGTAATCCTCGTGTCCGTCCGTCTGTCCGTCCGTCTGTGCACATTGGGGCAATGTGAGACTAAAAAACTG
>JABASP010004276.1:0-10670 GCA_019776565.1 Sminthurinus signatus
AAATTTGTCCGCTAGGTGGCGAGTTTAAAAGTCGACGCGAAGCGGACGCAATCTGTACACAGACGGACGGACAGCAGGATTCCAATAGGCAGCTTCGCTTCCTAAAAATATTTCAACCTTATCATTTACTACTAAAATGACCTTTATTTTAAATTTTCCTCTCATTCCCAAACATTTCTGATCATTTCTTTTGTTATTTGTTGTTTTACATGTACACGTTTTACTTAAGTATTTTGATGAAATTCAAGGAATTTATTTCTTATACAGACACATGAATTGTACAGTAAAATACTACGTATTTTCTGTTCTGCGAACAAAAACATCATCTTGTTTAGACAGCTCGAGTTGAACATGGTATAAAATACAAAACGTAGTACACAAAACATGGGCTATAGCTTTGGCTTTGCCTTGGTTTAAGTAACATGATACAATGGTCAATAGTAGTCGTAGTAGGTTATCTTTGTGTCGTGTTGTGTTGTGGTTTGTAGTAGTTCTTGTAAAGACTTGCAGCTAGATACGTTTACAGACTTTGCAACAGGTTTCCTATTTGTCCTCTTCTAGTCATGAATTGAACTCTTAAATATTAAATCTCAAGTCCAATCCAATCAAAATCATCAAGTGACAGAATAATAATGTAATGTAATATGAATGGAGCCTTGAATATAATCCATGTACAATGTACATTGTACATGAACTTGGATCAAAACACAGTCATGTATCTTGTATTTTATGTACCATACAAGCAAATTATTTAATACAAATGTCTACAGTCTACAACCTACAGTCCACACTGAAACAATAAACTACAAAATATGATAATAGTAATGAGAATCAAAATGAAAATGAGAGTTGTTGTCTTTTTCATTTAGGTATTCAATAGTTCATTCAATAGTTTGGCAATGGCACTGGCACTGGTATTGGAATTGACTGAAATTTGCTGGCTGTCAGTAAATAGATATACTTGTTTTCATCTTCCTCTCTTTTACTCTCCTCTGCTCCTCTTCGGTAAAGATGATAGAGTAATAGATGAAAGGTTTAGCTTTGTTATGACAGCATGGGGGAAAGTCTCTTCATAATGACGCTGTCTCTTCCATGCCAACGGAGCGAAACTTCATACTCCATGCTCAATGCTCTTTACTCTTCGAGACAAGAGCCATTATGAACACATAATATCTCCATAATACACACACTCACAACAAAGACACAAAGACAGATAGGCTGGAAGATTCTAATATTCGAGTTTCGAGTTTTACATTTACGTTCCTACTCATCAACAAAGCCGTTCGTTAAAATTGCATTTAAAATGACTGTGTACTGTATACTGTGTACTGTGGATATTGACGGTCGACGGTTGACGTTTGACGGTGATGTTGATGTTGATGCCTCTGATGATGGAATTGAAATGGAATATGGAATGCAATAATAAAGATGAGCTTGCTCAGATAAATGTAAATATTTCCAATGCTCAATGAATGGCTCCTTTCAATACGAACGGAAATACGAACACAAATACGAATACGAATGATGAGGAAAAGAAGTGAAAGAGACAGAGACGAATATAGCACGTGTACCAAACCATACCAAACCATACCATAACATTATATTATATTATTATTACATTATACCTCCTGCCTTGTCAAGATCATCAAGCCTTTTTAAAAGAAAATGAGATACAGATGAACAAGAAAAATATCATCATTGACATGTGTATGAAAAAGATTCATTGCAAGATGAAGGTTTCTCTGCGTCTCTAGTATACGTTACCTCTGCCTCTACACCATTCTTTTTTTTTGCGCCCTCTGCTTATTTATTTAGCTAAAGATATCTCCGCATCCGAATTGTATAAAAAATGACTCTGCACAGTCAAAGCCAAAGCCAAAGATGATCATCTGTAAATTGTAAATACATAGAATTTCCATGCATATTCTTTATGGGTGTTTTGCAAATGAGGAGGATGGAGAATCCTTAATTTATTTTGAATGTTTAGAGTCTGCCTCCTTCTACCTCTCTTTTTATGTATGTGCATCGCCTCCCTCTGGATTTTCTGTATTACTTCATCTCATAATTTATTTCCTATACGACAAATTGGGTTTCAATTGCACGGGCTCACAAACTCACAAACAAGTCACGGAGAATTGAAAATGAAAATGAAAACGAAAATATATTATGTGCATTTCAAAAACTGTACTCTAAACTCGGTAAAAAACGTTGAGGATTTCCTGTGACAGTTTCAGACTAAACCATAATAAAATGTTGGATCATGTTGTTGTAAATTGTGGATTTTCTCTCTGTTCTGGACGATGAAAAAAACAAGGAGGAAAAAAGGGGAGGAGAAAATATGTAAAGATGTATAAAAACAGGAAAATCCGTACAATATTTCAGAGATATGTATAAATAAAATATGTAGAAAAAGGTTAGAAGAAAAAAATTCACATGTAAAACTAAGATTTTACATGTAGTATGATGAAAAAAATTAGAGTTTGTCATGTATACTACAAACTGGAAAGTACAAAGTAGAAAGGGAGTGGAGAAATTCAGGATTTACAAATTCATGCATAAATATCTGTGTTCTGTGTTTGTACAATGTACAATGCTACTGCCATTTCCAATGCTAATGCACAGTGTACAAGCATACATTAGTTTTACATTGAGTTTTGGCACGAGTGAGTAAACCGTAAACCGCTTCCTAATCGCTCTGATTTCTCCGCTATAAATCAAAACTTCATTCGGGTGGAATGTTAAATGTGTTTTGTAAAAGTGGGGCTGGAACTGGAACTGGAGTTGGAACTGGAATGAATTCCAATTCGGGATTTGGATTGGGATTCGAATTTGGATTTGGTTTTGGATTTAGATTTAGGTTCTCGTTTAGGTTTTTGGAATTGGACATGGAATTTACGACTACGACTACGACCGACGACTACGACCGACGACTTTATATGACTACCAAGATGAAATACAGTGGCTAAAATATCTACTTTTCATAATTTAATGCAAACCTGGGTGGATTTCCCCCGTTTTTCTTCCTCTGAATTTCAAAAACGTGCAATGTACAATGTACACTTTCTTTTTTTCTTAGACCTTTGGTTTTGGTTTTGGCCTGCTCCAAAATTTTTCCCTATTACATTTTCAAAAAAGGTTCATGAACAGATCCAAGATCCAAACGGGGTTTTTGCACAAAGTCGCTCTGTTTCTTGGGTAGATATATCTAAATGTGCGTGTCTAGTTTCCAAGTTTTAGTTGCTATAGGTAAAGTAAGTAAATAGTATTTCTGCAGTAGTTGCAAGGTTTTTAAAAAAAAGTATACATAGAATACGTGAGAAAAGGGTGAAATATCTCATGTCTCATACGTCATAGTTTCAAACTGTCATATAAATATATTTATACACGCAGGATTGCAACGTACAGTGTACAATGTACAATTGCTACCGCTGCTGCTGTTGCTACGAAGGTATTCTAGGAAGAAGCGGCTTTGCTCTCTCACTTTTACCTCTGGATTCTGAATTCTAGAGTTCTAGAGACTGCGGTTGCACGTAATTCCATATTTTCTCCCTCTCTTTTCCACTCTTTCCTTCGGTTTCGTCTGGTTCGGTTTGGTTTGGTTAGATTGGAAATGAGAAGGTGGTGTGGTGTTTTTAAGTCGAGGAAATCCAGGACTGTGTAATGTCTTTTCCAGATTCCACACTCCCCGCTCACTTGATAAGCTTAATGGGGATTGTGTGGGCTTCTGCGTGTGTTCGGTGTACAATGTAGAGTGTACAATGTACAATGTAGAGTGGTGTGAGGTATAGAAGTGCAGAGACCACGAGAGAAAGAACGAGATAGCAACTGTGAGGCTTGAATCTTGAATCTTGAATCTCGTTTCTTCTCCTCCATAAACTTTGTTATGCAGTACACATACGACTTACGGCATACAGCATACAGCATACAACATACAGAGAAAATACAGAAATTCCAAACTATCCGAATTTCCAACTCCCAACTCTTGGTTGTTGGCTGTTGGCTGCTGGCTCTTGGTATCGCCGATGCCAATACTAGTGCCGATGGAATCCTGAATGGTTCAAAAGTCAGTTGGCTAAGTTAAGTTTCGTGCAATCATTGGAAATCAATACCATTGCACACTCTTCTCTTTTCAGCTTTTCCCTCCGTTTCTCGGAATTCTCCAACCCAATGCTCAATCCTCTTTTCCTTTTATACATTGTACAATGCTACAATGTATTTTTTCTCTAATATTTCCTGGTGTTATCATCCGCAAAGTCTGTTGTTGTACTTCCTCTTTTTTTGAGCTATGCATTATGCTAAAACAAAGAAAAAAAATACTTTACTTCAAAATACTAAGTGCAAAACAAAATGTGAAGTCATTTTAAAAATTTTGAAGTATGAATCTGGATTCCGATTCGCATTCGAATTCTGAGCGTGAAATTCGAATGGCTGAACTAAAGCCAACGAGGTTTACTAGGGAATTAAAAAGCAGCAATTGACCTGTTTCAAAAAAGCTATTTGGATTTTTAAATGCAAGTAAACTGTTAAGCTCTGGCATTCCGTTTCTGTAAATATTTGAGAATTATCACCTTGTTTTCTATGTCTGTGGCTGATGTGATTTGGAATTTGGCATTTGGCATTTGGCCTGCCAAAATTTTCAATGTACATCAAGTGTACAAAATTTAATGTGGAGCACTTTTAGCGAAATTTCCTTGTGTACTGTGTACAAGTGTTGCTGCTGCTTTAACTCACAAACAGTAGACAGAAGAGAAAAGAGAAGAGTGTTTGTGCTTGTGCTTATGATAGTGAGAGAGTTACCAACAACGAAATGGGTTTCTCCTCATAAATTTACAAATTGTACGTCTCCTGCGCCTCCACAGAAAATTCCACATTCACAGTGTGTATACATTATACATGTACAATGCACATTGTACATCACACTGAACCGTGGAACAAATGCGGGCGTTAACGGGTGTATGGCTTGGTGTGGTGTCGTGTTAGGAGCATGGAGCATGGAACATGGAGAATGTGCTAAATATTTTGAATTTCCATTTAAATCTAAATTAATGGCTTTTTCTGCGGTTATGTGAGTTTCCCTTACTTTTCCACCTATCCACAAAACAGAAAATACATGAAGAATGGAGAAGGAGAAGTGTGGTGTTGAAATTCAGAGGGACCGAAGACCGAAATCACAACAGAATGAGCACAATGTACAATGTACAATATGTACAGTGTATACTTTATATTTTATACATCTGTACGGCGTCCAGGGAATTGAAATACAAAAACGAAAATGAAAACGAAAACAAATACAAGTGCAAGTAGAGAAGAAGAAACAGAGAGTTGCAAAATAATTTATCCCGCGGACACAGATTTTCCAGACTTCCAAGATTTTCCATCTGCATCATGTGTACAAGTGTAAGGTGGTGGGAAGTGCAGTGTGCAGCATATTTGTTTTTCTGGATTTGTGTACGGTCGACCTACAAACTGGAATAAGAAAATGGTGACTTTCTTAGTAATTTGGTATAGAAAGGGTTTATCCAAGTTGGATTGTCCAGTATACAAAATGCAGTATTCACGATGTCTGTTTTTTCCCTTTTCTATTTTCTAGATTTCTCTACATTTTCTCTATTTTTGCCTCTGTTTTATTTCCTATTCATACGGAATACGGAATACTGAGTCGTAGAGTTGGCGGACGCTTTGTCTATTATTGACAAGGGCCTTTGGGACTCTATGTTTATAGGGAGCACACAAGTTGAATCGGTCCACTCTGAACCCTCAACTCGTCAAGTCCAAAGTCCATGCTCCAAAGTCCCAGCAGACCAGATGTCGATTTGATGTGAATGCTCGTTCAATGTGGTTATTCCTGGTTACTGCGTTTTTCCTTCCATTTCATAGCCATTTGCAGAGCTTATGCTGATGCTGATGGGATGAATGCGCTTGGATTCTGAATCCAAATCCGAATCCGATTTTTGGATTCTGGGGCCGAGTGCACAGTGCACAGAACTATTGTTCCGACCTCCTTCCATTAGGACTGGCTTGTTCCACGCGGTAATGTGTGATGTGCAATATGTAGTAAAGATTATATTGCAGTCTGAATGCACTCGGAGGAAAAAGTAGAAGGAAATGTGACGGAGAGGGTGCCATGAATCCACAATATCTGTAGATTGCAGATTCCCCAATATTAGATACTTTACCTCCTCACTTTTATGCGTCGGCTTTGACTTTGGCTGTGGATTTAGATTTAGATTCAGTTGTGGATTTCCCTAAACAAACGGAAATGCCCAGCCGTGTAAAATCTGGGGACACTGAGAGAAAATACTGACAATTGTGAGAGGAAAGGAAAACGGAAGAATTTACACTGGACGCTGGACACTGGTCACAAAATTGAAGGAAGGAAAATCATCATCATTTTCGTTTATGCGTCCAACGTGGATGAAACAAAATGAAGATTGATTGGAAATGACAGGCTCTTTTGGAAGTTTGAAGAGACAGTTTGCTCTTTCCGGACTTTTATTGAAAATTGAAAGATGAAACGTGATCAAATCAAGCTAAATCTTCTGTGTAGCTTCTCTGTAAATAGTAAATAGATATCTATTGAACGGACAAAACCATTCAAAGCATTTTCTCTTTCTCTACCTCGTTCACGGTACATCCGTTGTGCATTTTAAACTGCCAATGGTACACATGAAACTTTTTGATATAGTGTGAGTTGGAACTCTGAATAATTTGCATACAGGACTTTAAAGTTGAAAACTGTTGATTTGGAAATTTCCCGATCGTTTTTCACCACTTCTTTCTGTACTGTTGGAAAATGCGAGAAAACTTGAACTTACAACTTGACTGTATCTACGGCAATTGCATCGAGAATTGAGGGTAAGCACAATTCGTATTTGAATTCCAATTTAGAATTGGAATTGATATGGAAATGGTCGTATAGAGATATATTTATTTCCATTTCAAAATAACGTATTGAGATTAAAAGTTTACTTTGGCTCTAATCCCTCGATGGCCATGCATATTATATTATAGACTACAGACAATATTGAACTACACGTATATGCAGTTCAACCAACTTTGTCTCACGTACGCACTTTTTGATCCCTTTACTTGTACAATGTACACTTTTTTGTGTAGGCTACTTCTAGTTTTAGTTCTATTCTGCAGTTGAAAAGGTGCATTTTGTACAATACATGTAGACAGTAGACTGTACACGGAAGACAGCACTGCAGAGGAAAGTAGATAAAAAAAGAGTTGTAGTTGGGAGGAAGTGAAAGTTGAAGGTATGTTCAATGTTCAATGTACATTGGACATTGAACATACACGAATACAGTATACAAAAGTATACACTGAATTTTGAATGAATTTCCACCATTTGAATTGGATCGGATCCATCCGTCGCCGGTGGTTCTGGGTTTTCCCATTGGATTAGATTGACTTTGAAATTCCCAGTTTTACAGACAGTTGGGGGAAATGAAACGACTCAATAGGAGAAATTTCGAGTGAGTGGAAACTCGTAAAACTGAACGTGAACAACAGAGAATGGTACATCTTAGGTCTAATTTATTATTCATGATTGCGCGGTTTAGCAATGGTCCAAACTCCAAACTCCAAGTCCAATACATGTACAATGTACCCTTCCATCTCATCCATGCTAACTCGTTTTCGTTTTCGGGTTTGTTCTCATTCTCGTTTTATTCTCCTCTGTACTTTTATACTACGAAATTCCATATTCAATGTCTCCACACTCTAAAGATTTCCAATACAATACAACACAGTACAGAGTAGAACAGTAATGTTTCTTCTTCCCAAGTACAATTTTCATTGTACAATCTAGAATCCAGAATTGAGGCGATTGGAAATCGAAACTGTGCAGACTGCACGTATTTTTTCTTTTCGTCTTGGCCTTTGTCTTTTTCAACTCAGACTTCTCAGTTCTTAGTTCTCAGTTCTTTTCTGGATTGAAGATCGACGACGGAGGAGCTCTTTTCTTTTTTGAGCATGTCATTTCACTTTGAAAGTTGGAACGTAGAGATGTATGTATTCTATATGTATCACTATTATTTACATACTAGTACATGCGACATGCGGCATAGAAGAGGAAGGGTAGAGAAAAGAGAGAACCCAGAGAGATACATTAGTCCAGCTTCCGGTTTTTGAATTTACTGTTTGAGTTTTTGGCCCAGGTTTGGGGTTTTCTCCCGGTGGTCGTGTCTTCTGGTGTACTTTCAGTGTACATTCTACATGAATTCAAGTCTGGGTTTCACAAAATATATAGCTTTACAAATTGCCCTTCTCCTCTTTCCCCTCTTTTCTCTTCCTGATTTCATTCCACCTTTGCCAGGGAATATAATATATGTATTTGCATCAGGGTTCACTTAATGTGTATTTGTTCTGTCTACTGTCTACTGTCTGGAGGCTACAGTTCTAATTTAGTACAAAGTTCACCAACATTTATTTTCCAAAGTAGCCCGTGTTTAAAAATATTTTGTCTCTGAATAAAATTCATTGGACAAAATCCACGAGTGTCTACAGTCTACAATCTATGCACATGAAATGGACATTCATCTCAACAGTACACGTTCATTTTCAGCAACAAAATGCTTTTTCCTTCCTCGTGTTGCTGGCAAAAGAATTTTATTACCCTTTTTCTCACAATGTACAAAAATGAATGGAAAGAAAATTGCCCTTTTTATCAAAATTTCATTTCCCATTTATAAAAGCATCAAAAACTCATCAAAATTTTGTGAAGCACGCATGCAAGTTAGAACGCTAGGAATTCAGAAATCACCACCATCATTAACTGTAACAGGTGAAAGGTGGAAACAAGGTATGCGTGATTGATAGGAAAATTCCAAAAATACAAAGTACAAATACACCAAGTCCAATTCTATTTAAATTCCACAGTTTTATTCGTCTGGATCCTGATTTCTGACTCTGATTACTTGAGGAAAAACTAGCGAGATGAGAGAAAACAGAACACCATAAAAATATAAAAATGTCCGAAATTGTGGCTTTTCTACTTTTCTCGTGAAAATGGATATGAATTGGACATGGAATATTTTGAGGATGGAATTGGCAAGGAAAAATATTCAATCATCATCTAGCCATAACCACATAACCATGTGGGATTTTTTCCTAGTAATAAAAAAATACTTGGAAACACGTGCATATTTACGGTTAGTGAACTTGTCTTTTATGATGCTCAATGCTCAATGCTCACTGTTGCAAAATAATGTGCGTGTAATAAATCCCGAGGAATTTATATTGCGAAATCTTTTTTTGGAGGGAAAAATCGTTTAAAAATAAAATAATAGCTGTTTTGATGGGATATTCAACGTGCAAAGTACATGGGTTGTTAGTTGACACATTTCTAATTCAATTTTGAATGCTCCATTAAAGATTACAAATCCATCCATGTTCAATGTTCAGTTATAATTATCAATTTACTAGGGAATGATGGTGAGGTGCCAAACAAAGAAAAGAAAACTAATAGCTTGAACATTGTACGTATTGCAAATAAAGATAGCCCAGCAAACCAGTAAACAAAGAGAATATACTGAGAGGCGAAGTTTACGAGAGCTAAACGGAAAAAGTACATAAAATACAAAATAAATTTGGCGATATATAGAAACCAAGTAGTGAGTAGGCAGTCAACTATTTAGGCCTGTGAAAGAGGAGGAAAATAATAAACATGCGGAAACAGGGCCATGAAAATGAAGTATTTTATGGTAAAAGTAAAAAAATGTGAATACTTTCAAGTTATAACTAAATAATATCCTAAATACTTTTTATACTTCATTAAATTCAAGCAAGTTTAATTTTTCTCATCATCTTCCAATTTATTCATATTTTGCAGATTGTTCAGCTTGCACTTGGTTTTGCATCGTCTTTAAAGCTTTTGAAGATACAAAATATACTGATATTTATAAAAATTGTTGGATTTTGAGCTGGAGTTTGTTGTAATAATGTACTTAAAATTGATTTTGAACTTGGATAAATTTATCATCCAACCCCTGGTCATTTATTAGTTGGCTTACGTAGCTTAGCTTACTATCTTTAACGTTACTCTCTTTTTTTCTTCAGTCAGCCAGACTCACAGACCAGAAAAAGAAGAAGAGGAAAGAAGGAAAATGCGTACAAATGTTCTGCATTCACAGTCATTCCTCCTGTAGCTTTATGACTTTGCAGTAGTACTCGATCTTCTATCTTCCACTTTTGTAGCCATTTCCATTTCGATTTTCAATCTAGTCTTCTTCCTCTTGACTCTTGGTTCTTGATTCTTGATCTAAATGTGCCCGCCATTCTATATTCTATATTCTACATTTTTCATGAAGGCAATGATTTGGATCGGGATCATGATTTTGGCATTGACTTTGGCAAGTAGGGAAAGGAATAGAGCTACAAATTACAAAGTACTAGTTTCCCTACCAACGCACTATTACGTAAACATGTAGGCTTGTTTTACTTGTACACTGTAGACTGTACACGCGTTTGATCTGCGTGTACAATGTACAATCAATACACACACAACACACAACCACTCACGCGTACTCTACTAGCGTCAGTTGTCAGTTTAAATTCCCTGGATCCAGTTCTCCATTTGTAATAAAGTTAAAAATCCTCCCTTCGGGACGATTTTGTATCGCCTTCAAAGCATAAATGCTTAAGGCTCCTGATGCGAAGCACAG
>JABASP010004277.1:0-10664 GCA_019776565.1 Sminthurinus signatus
CCATGACGGAGGCATTAGAAGATAAGAAACTTCGGAAATTAACAGAATTTCAAGCTAGAAATGCAAAAAGGAAGCGGAAAGGAAAAGCTACAAATGGAAGTGGTTTTGATAGTTCCGAATTTGGTGGTTCTAAAAAACAAAAGAGAAAGTCTCAATTTGATGATGAATTAACTAATACTACGAAGGCTAGACAATTTAGACATAAATCTAAAGCTCCTACTCAGAAAAATACCTCTTTCGCTCCTAAAAACAAATCCCAAAAGAATTTTAACAAGAAAGTAAAGACTTTCAAGCGAAAATAAAAAATGTAAAATACATATCTATATTTTTTTGATACTTACAAAAAATGATGTCTTCTTCTATCCGTAAAAGTTAAAAAGTATTTTACAATATTGTTTAAATAATAGGCATTCTATATTTTACAGCTTGTGGAAACTTTTTGTTGTTGTTTTTTTTTTAATAAGAAGAATTTTTTTGCAAATATATTGAAATATTATATGTTATATGGAAATTTTGCATTATTATGTTTATAAGATAATAGATAATGTATGAAAATTATTATTATTATTATTGTTTTCTTTTTGGTGTCCTCTATAGACATATTATATACTTACTTGTAAAATGTATCTATACACAAGTAAGTAGTCGTATTTATCTAATAATAATTATTGTTTATTTGAATTACTTACTGTACGTAATAAAAACAATACGTAAATCACATGAAATATCGTAATGTATGGAATTTTATTTGTGTGTGTCTGTATTTGAATATCTCAGGGAAGTTTGAGCAGTCTTCATACAAAACCAGGCACATGAGTTCCGCATTCACATTGTTTTGTTCATAGTTCATACACTGACACGTAAATACGTACAATATAAAACAACCTGTCCGAAATAAGGATATTTGCTATGCATATTCTTATTACTGCATATAATATTATTAGTATTAGTCATTTCATGAGACAATTCAATATTATTTATTATTTGTATGTACCTATTAGTTCATACTTCTTTGGCAAAATGAAATGACATAATGCTGGAATTTCATATTTTATATATTTTACAATGGTCATTAGTAATCACTCATTACACAAAACAAATGAGCATTTTACACAAAACGTTTAGTGTAGTGCTTGCATATACTATATAAATTGGGAAAACTTGGAAATTGTTTTTATACATGCAGTTAACATAATCTTTTGACATTATCAGTAATTCACATTTCATCAGGTGCTTATAAAAATGATTGATGTTCATTCCGAGACGACCTATAAAGGATAGGAAAAAGTAAATGTACATGCACGCGTGCAATTGTTCTAAGTACTGATTACTGATAAAGAGTACACACTTATTACATATACATAATATGTTGTTTTTCAAGTATAGTGTCAGATTAAAATTGAAACATTTTCGATTCTTTTCCAATTTCTATCTTTTGAAGTCGGAAAGCAAAAAGTATAATATTCTACTTATGTATGTTCTGTATTAGTGTGTCACTAAATATATTATACTTACATTAGCACACGGGTCATATTAGATGACAAAATTAAAATGTAATGGATTATCAAAATTATCAGTTTCTGATATGCCAGAGTATGACATGTCTTTTAAATATAAATTTGAACATCGAGAACTATGAACCACAGTTCGTTATGAGAGAACAAGGAATCAAGATGACGAGGATCATTTTATCTATTTTTCTTGTTTGTGGGATATTTTTGCCCACAGGTAAACTTTTTTTTTAAGCAAAAAACGAGATTCATCCTCATTTCACTCGGTTATTTATTATTTATCATTTATCAATGCTTTTCAAACTGGTTTTATTTTTACATTTTAGGATTAGCACAAGAAAATGTACCAGAATTCGAAAGAGTTGACTGTTATCCAGGTTCTTTAGTATCCGAAGAAAAGTGTAAAGAAAGAGGATGTTTATGGGCTCCTGCTTCAGTTGATGGCCTGGAGATTCCATATTGCTTCGTACCCTCTTCATATGGATACAAAAGTGAAAGTGATCCAGAATTTACCAGTGATGGATTTAGGTGTGTACATATTATGTATATATTACAAATGCACATATAATTCACATTACATAATACATTGGTATGCATTTAGTGAATTTTTTACTTTCTACAAAAACTATTTTATAGAGTTACTTTGACTCGGGCTACTAACATTTCCTATTTCGGTGATGATAAGCAAACCATTTATGTGGAAGGTCAATTTCAGTCTGACTATCGCCTCAGAATCAAAGTACAGAACACAAAAACAATCCTATTTCTCAAAATTTAAAACTAATTATAAAATAGATAGATTGGTTTTCCTGAATTTTAACATTCATTTACTTTTTTACCTTCATTATGTGTGTACACATATATGATAACTGATAGATTACTGATGGAACTTCAAGATTCCAAGTCCCACTTGAAATCAGCCCTCCAACAGGTGGAAACAGTAATCTTTTGTATGAAGTTCAGACATCAAATGAACCCGTATTTTCTTTCAAAGTCATCCGGAAGTCAAATCGGGCTGTATTATTTGATAGTTCCCTCGGTGGTTTAACTTTTTCTGATCAATTTCTACAAATAACCACAAAATTGCCCTCAAAAAATTTGTATGGAATCGGAGAAAATGAACAGCCATCATTCCGTAAGATACATAATATGTATATTATGTATTTAATTATTGAGATTCATACACTTTATCTATTTTGACCCCAAAAAATCGAATTTTAGATAAAACTAAAATCTCTCAAAAGACATTATGATTTCTGATAATATTATTTAATGTTTAAGGTCACAATTTTGATAAATACTTCACATGGGTATTGTATGCTCGCGATCAGCCACCAGACTTTAACGCAAACATGTACGGAGTCCATGTAAGTAGATGTACAGTTTGAATAGCTTACTTATATTGTTAAACATTTCCGGTACACACCTATACAGGACATGGTGAAAGTCATTTGATTGAGACTGTTTTTATCATAATACAATAAAATATTTCCTTCTTTTTTGCAAATAGCCCCACTACACAGTTCTGGAAAATGATGGAAATGCCCATGCCGTCGTTATTGTGAACAGTAACGCTCAAGGTAAAAAACTACACTCTCGTGTTGGGTTTATTTATAAGTCATATTGTTTTATCTTGTACAAAAACTTTCTCATTTGATTTATTTGTGGATACAAATGTTTTTTTATATAAAAAAAAATGTACAGAATTTGTCACTTTGCCCGCTCCTGGAGTACTATACCGGACAATTGGGGGAATTTTGGATATGTACTTATTCTTGGGTCCTACCCCTGAAAATGTCGTTCAACAATACACAGAAGTAATTTTTAGTACTTTTATTACTCACAACCAACACTCAGTTGAAACAATCTGTTATAAAATATAACGTGTAATAAGAACATAAAGATTTTAATACTAATACTCATGTGTTTATTTAATTTCTATTATGAAAAGGCTGTTGGACGGGCTTCTCTTCCTCCTTATTGGAGTTTAGGATTTCAAATGAGTAGATATGGATATAATACATTGGACAGTATGAAAACAGTAGTTGACCGAACAAATGCAGCTGGAATACCCCAGGTACTGTACTAGCTATTCATAATGTTTGTGTATATATATGTAATATGTATGTATGTGTAGTGTGTATATACAATGTATTTTGTAATGATATTTTTACTTTTTACCTATTCTAAAGGATGTCCAATATGCTGACATTGATGTCATGGACCGTGAATTAGATTTTACCATTTCATCCGATCGTTTTAATGGACTCACACAATATGTTAAAGACCTCAAGAAAAAGGGAATTAAATTTGTGACAATTTTGGTGAGGATATCATACTATTTTACATCTATACATAATATTCTAAATCTTACACGCGTATGAAATATTATGGTGACTAATATAAAATTCATTGTACATATACATACATATTACATATCTAATACTTAATTCGTGAACGTGATTCCTATGATATAGGACCCATGTATCAGTATTGGTGAGCCAGCGGGATCTTACCGACCATATGATTTGGGAAATCAAATGGATGTTTGGATAAAGAAAGCCGATGGGCTACCAGTTGTAGGCAAAGTGTGGCCAGGTAAATAAAATATACAAGTACCTATACATATATAATATCATAGAGTTGTTTTTGTCATAAATAACCAGTAAATAAACTGAAACTTTTTATACTAATTTACTTCATTTTCTTCTCTAAATTTTTCCAGCTGATCCAGGTGAATAAAATATATATAAGTACCTATTTATATAGAGTTTTTTATATCATAAAAAAATAGTAAATAGTAAACTGCAAATGGAAAACTTTATACCAACTTCCTTTCTTTTTATATCTATTTTTTTCCTGAAACAAAAGTCTTTTTCCCTGACTACTCAAAAAATGTTACTCGTCAGTACTGGATTACACTCATCAAAGAATTTAAACAAACGATGGACTTTGATGGACTATGGATCGATATGAATGAACCCGCTAACTTCGTCACTGGAGACATCAATGAAGGTTGTGCACAAAACAAGTGGACTAATCCTCCTTATGTACCAGCAGTCCGCGGAGGTTCTCTCAATGATAAAACTTTGTGTGCTGATCATGTTGATTCCGTTGGTCGTCACTACGATACACACAGTTTATTTGGTTGGTTCGAAAGTGAACCTACACGAACGTAAGTTTAAAACATTTCATAAACCTTTAAATATCATACTTATCAGTAACTTATCAGTAGAGAAGAGATCAAAATCCAGAAAGCAAAAGTTTTTCTATTTTAAAAATCACACAGAGGAGTATATGAAGCACAAAATGGAAAACGTGCCATTGTTCTTTCTCGTTCAACATTTTTAGGATCTGGAAAATGGGTATGAATAATATGATAACACCAATATAATTTTAAATGCTTTCACCATAAATTGTGCTAGTGTTGTTGATTATCATTATACTTCTTATTTTCTATATTTCTTTCGCTACATTTTTCATTCTTGACTAAATTTCTTAATTTTGTAACGCCTTTATACTTTATGTATATCTACTACCTTTGTTATAATTTGCAATTTAGGTTGCGCATTGGTTAGGAGACAACTGGAGCCGATGGAGTAACTTGAGATTCTCCAGTAAGTGATTGATTTTTTCAAATTCTTTTCAAATGACATTTTTAGTTGCATACAAGAGTAATACGTTCAAGCTCACTGAAATTTTTCAGTAATTTAATAACTAAATGCCCAATTACTTTTTCCTCATAGTTATTGGAATGCTCTCGTTTAATCAATTTGGAATTCCATTCGTCGGTTCCGATATTTGTGGATTTATTGGAGATACAACAAAAGAAATGTGTCAAAGATGGTCCGAATTAGGTGCTTTTTATCCGTTCTCTAGAAATCACAATGCACTGGGTAATGTGGATCAAGATCCCGCAATTTTCGGCCCAGAAGTAGCAGAATCAACAAGAAAAGCATTAGAAATTCGCTACACCCTACTTCCTTATTTATACACACTATTCTATTTACATAACACCAGAGGAAATACTGTAGCCCGGGCTCTTTGGCATGGTATGATTAATGTTATAACATGTAAACTTTAAATGCTCACTGTGTAGAAAGTATATAGCAATCAAATGCAGTACATCGATTTAACTTATGCTCATTACATATTTATATTTATATTAACCACCGTACATCATGTAACTCAATTAGTGATTCAAAAACTACTTTTACTTGCAGAATTCCCTCTCGATCCAGCCACTTATGGAATTGATACACAATTTTTATGGGGTGAAGGATTCATGGTCAGTGCTGTATTAGAAGAAAGCAAAACAGATGTAGACATTTATTTCCCCAACTCTCGTTGGTTTAATTATTATGATGGCTCAGAAGTTTCTACCCGTGGAAGTTCTATCACTCTTCAAGCTCCATTGGATTACGTACATCTTCATCTTAGAGGAGGAATCATCTTTCCAACACAAGAGCCAGCTATAAACACAGTAATTGCCCGTCAAAATCCTTTGGGACTTACTGTAGCGCTTGATGACAACAATAGAGCAGAAGGAATCCTGTTCTATGATGACGGAGATTCAGTTGATACTTTAGAGACTGGCAGATATTATTTAGCTAGATATATTTATGAAAATGGAGAACTTGAAACTATTGTAGAGAATAATGGATGGCCAAAGATGGGTGAGTTGAGACTCAATACTATTCGACTCCTCGGAAGTAAAAATGTGAGAAGAGCTACCGTATTTAGTAACGGAAGACAGAATGGACGAATGGTTAAATTCACTAGATCAACTAGTGGAGAAATTACACTAAAGAATTTGAATATTAACCCAGCTCAATCTTTTAAAATCAAATTTGAGTAAATTACCTTTTGTTTTTTTATACTCCACTCTAAGACAAAAGTTATAATATATTACTTGATGTACTTGAACACTAAATTATTCTATTCGTAAAAAATATTATAAACTCATAATATACTGAGTATAGGCATAGATACATACTTACATATTTATGTTCTATATATAAGTACTGGCAAGTTGTGAGTACTAAGTATAAGTAAAAACAGACAATTTTAATTGTGAATGTAAATCATTGTTTCTAGAAGAGTAACTATACTATAAAGGTTCTATACTATTGATCTATTGTATCCAAAAAAAATGTGGAAATAAACTGCAACTGTATTTAGTAGTTCATATAAGTAGTATACTGAAACTACAAAATGCAAATAAATCAAGAAAACAAATAATATTAAAATTCCAAACTCCAAACCATAATAGCCTTGCATGTGTACATACAAAATATCTTTAGGAAAACTTTCAATCATACAAAACATAAATTTCAGCTATGAATCTAACCTATAACCTATAACTTACAATCTAACTTTTGTCTTTTGTCTCATTATTATATTACATGAAAAATTCTTTAATGCTCATAACTAGTATTTGTCTTTGTCTAACAAAAAAAATCAATTGTTTAGGCATTGTGTTCCCTTTTTTCTCATTTTAAAGTTCAACTTTCCCTACTTCATTTCAAGTCCAGTTGCCATACTAGCTGGAACTCCCTCTCCGCTGACTTCATTTTTTTCTATTTTTATTAAGTTGTAGTTTTCGCTCTGGTAGTATCCCATTTTATTAATTTATCTATTACTTATCACAATTAATTCATTAGTATAGCAGAATATCTCAAAATAATAATTAATAAACAGACAGAAAATGGCAAAAACTAAAGATACAATACCAAAGAAGAACTACGCTGTAAAATCCGTTATAAAATCAATTAGAAAACAAGCTTCAATAGTTCCAAAACCAGCTCCAGCATTTCAAGGTGGAGTGATGAAACCGCATCGTTACCGACCTGGAGTTGTCGCTCTTCGTGAGATCCGTCGTTACCAAAAATCCACTGAGCTCCTCATTCGTAAATTACCTTTTCAACGACTTGTCAAAGAAATTACTTTAGGTTTCAAATTGAATTTGAGATTTCAAAGTGCAGCCATTGAAGCTCTACAAGAGGCTTCTGAAGCTTATTTGGTCAGACTATTTGAGGACACTAATTTGTGTGCTATCCATGCTAAAAGAGTCACAATCATGCCCAAAGATATGCAGTTGGCTCGTCGAATTCGAGGAGAATTTCATCAAAATATCTAAAATACTCATAAGAGTTTTTGAATCCTCTCCTTTAATACTAAAAATTAAGAACAATAACTAACCCTAACGTGAATCTAAATAGTTTAGAATAATAACTTAACAATAATAATAATAATATAACAATAGAAATAGGAAAAAATCCTAGTAGCCCTCGCTTTTAAACAAAAAAAACCTTCGTATTTGGTGTATTAATTTTTTTTAAAGCATCAACTAATATAATAATAATTAATAATATATTATAATATTAATAAATTATTTCAATAGACATTAAAAATTTTCTTAGCTGTATTGTAACTAATAACTTCTAGACGACATGATGTGTACTATTCAAAAATCTTTGTACAACGTATACGTACACTAGATTAAACAAAAAAAAAGGTCCTTCTAAGGACCACCAAAATTTCCAAAGAGCAAAACAAAAAATGGGAAATTAATTACGAGTACTCTCATGTATAATAGAATTACTCATAAATATCACACTAAAAGTTCCTACTCATTTTAATAAACGACATCTAATTTACTTATGCATACTTTCATTTTACTTATTTTAACTAACTAATCATGAAATATTTGCAAAAGAGATTATCTTTTATTCTTATTTATATAGTAAACGGTTTATTTTTTTACAAGTTTATTCACCATTTTTAGGTACATTTTTTTTAGTAATCCTCACATATTCAAAATTCAAGCTCACCAGCATTGAATTTATAATAATTTGTTTTATAAATGTATAAATAAATGCAAACGTGCATATTTTGTTATATTATATATTATTATAGGAACTAGGAACGAAAGTAAGTCAGAAGTAAAAACAGAAAATTAAACATAAATTGATAAGTTTTAGTCAAAAATGAATTCAGTACGTGACAAAAACTAGTGAAATAGTCAAATAATGGATCGATAAGTAAATTAAGTAATGTGACAAAAAAGGAGTTTGAACTAAAAGCTATAATAGAGAAAAAAAATTAAGAAAGTTTATCTTATCTTGAGTTTTATGTGTGGTCGATATAATAATACTGGAATGTTAAAGTTTCTCAGACTTTTAATTTATGTTTGAAAGTCATCATCATCGTCGTCGTCAGTATTTTCTTTGTCATCCTGATCATTGACCCCTGTTGTTTCCTCCTCACTTTGCTCAAAAACTCCTTCTTCATCACTTAGCTCCAAAATTTCTGGTTCATCATCTTGCTCAAAAAGTTCTTCACTATCTTGTTCAAAAAGCTCATCTTCTTCATGGGTAATGGCTGATTTATTTCGAAAAATGAATTGAACTGAGCGATGAATCAATGCAGGATCCTGATAAATCAATAAAAATAATAATTATTATTATTGTTAAAATGTATCGATACACAAATTTTAGATTCTAATTTACATCTAATTGTACTACATGAAAACAGTAAAATTACATAAAAAAATTATATTATGATTAAAATAAATGAGGTATAATATATTAGTATAATAGGAAAATAATTAATTGTTTTTGAAAGATTTTGTAATGATAAAATATTATATACTAACCAAATCATAACCATCAAATGGTTGACAGAAATGTTCCCAATTTAATAATTCACCCATTCCTTCAATTTTGCGTTTCTTTTTTGGAGGTTGATTTTCATCATTACTAATTTCATTTTCTCTGAATTCCTTTACATTTAATCCATCTCCATTACATTCACAGCCCATCAACTCGTGAGTAAGGCACTTAGCATCCTCATAAAATGTAAAAATATCCTAAAATAAATCACAAAAAATATAACTATTACATTATAATCATTTCTACTTGATGGAAAAAATTAAAGGTAAGAATAATATATTCAAAAAATATGACCATTTTGATCAAGCTGACTATACAAATAAGTTCACCTTTAGATCATCTGGAGAAAATTTGGTTGTATTTGATAGCAACAAATCAACTACGCTTCCACTAATATCTTGTTTACTGATTTGTCTTTGATAGATACGCTCTTCCAGTGTTCCACAGGTTAATAATCTAAAAACGATCAATGCATTGACTTATAAATTGAATACTACACATTATACAACTATGCAAGTATTTAGTATTGGATATTATATTAGACATCTATGCATCATATTCATATCTTAACTTTATTAGTCAATATAATTTAATGGAAAAAATCCAAACTCATCCTTAAGATAGTATAATATAGTATTATAATTAAAATATAAAATACCTATAAATATGTGTCTCTTTCTTTTGTCCAGGTCTCCAACATCTAGCCATTGCTTGAACATCATGAGCAGGATTCCTTTAATGTAAATTTAAAAAATAAAAATAATTAATTTCTGATTGTGGATTACTACATTACTACATTGTGGATAAAACTACAACATTTAAGGTTGGATAGATGTAAGACATACCAATCAATATCATATAAAATAATCTTGGATGCACTTTGCAAATTGAGTCCAACACCACCCGCTTTTGAACTTAGTAGGAAGATAACTAGAAAACAAAGAGTGTATAATATATCATATCAAATTTCAAATTATATAATGTAGTATAATTCATTCTTTTTATTTATTACAATAACTAATAATAATACCACAAAATATTCATCTACAATCTAATTGATCTAATATATATACAATATTGCATAGCATTTAATTGTAACTACTCCAATATAATACCTATATATAATATAGAAAAATATACATACGTGGTTCTCTAGAGTCATTAAATTTGTCTACTATTGACATTCTTTCCGCTTGTTGAGTAGATCCATCAAGACGTACAATAGATAAACCACGTCCACAACAAATTTCGCTAAGAATATCCAAAGTCTACAAGAAGAATTAATAACATAATGCATACATTATTTTTTTTTAGTAATAATTGAATTACTACATACTATGATTGATATTTTGTAAATCGTAATGAATTGAAAAAAACAAAAACCTTTGTAGAATGTGAGACTAAAACGACTTTTTTCCCTTCTTTTTGAAACATTTTGAGCATTTGGATTAAAACTAGAAGCTTTCCTGAATCTTGTTCC
>JABASP010004278.1:0-10658 GCA_019776565.1 Sminthurinus signatus
TATACCTATATTTGTTATTCATTATTTGTTATATTTCAATCCTCCCAACCAGCTACGTAAATAGTAAATAGTCCACATATAGTACATTGTTTATAGTTTATAGTGCTGATATGACTCGTAGAAAAATTGATAGTACATAATATACATCCTTGAAATTTCACTTACTCGTTTCCACTATCAAGAATTTCAGTGAGTTGAGGATCATCCTGGTTGAATCTTTCCCCAGTCATGACACGCCATAAACTGTTTACAACAGCTAATGCAAATTTTCTATTCATTGAAATGGGCTCTTGGCTCTCTGCCTTAGTTTTCATCCATTCCGTAAAATCATCAACTTCATCCATGATAAAATCAGAGCTGACACTCTTAGCAAACCCGTGATCCCTATTTTTATGTATATAAGTAATTAAACACATTGTTTAGTTTATGAATAATTATTAGTATTAACTTATACAAAAAAAACCCAAACAAATATTGTAAACAAAACTTTTTTATGTACACATAAGGACTTGATGTGTTTTTAACTTTAGTTTAAAAGAGGCGTTTGTTATGTATGTAGGATGTAGATTGTAGATGTATAAAAAAATACCGAAGGTGGCGAAGTGTGAATCTTCTTTGTTCAACCCATTCCTCACCCTGTGTTGATGTAACTCCTGAAAATTGGAATGAAATATTTATCATTAGCTAAAGTAAGTCGTGTATATATTAAATTTTGAACAATTTCGGAAAAAAAACAAAAACATACCGTAATCTCCACCAGAAAATACTTTGAATAAGTCCTCTTTTGGTTTCCCAAGAAGTAATGGATCACTGAACGCTTCTTTAGCTAATTTTGCATCCGAAATCACAACAATTCTACGAAAATTGACAAAGGTATAGGTTTTTATTGGAAGAGAAAATTTTATATTTTGTGAAAGCATCATAACAATAAGGCATTTTAGTGTGTGTATTCAACTGTTGAGATAATTCGTTGTCGTTTTGTCTTACCGCTTCCCTAATATTTTGACACACATTAGATTCCCATAATGTTTAACCCATGATGAAAATGCCAAATGTGGCCTGGATCCCACAGACAAAAGAGAACCAAGCAAAGGTACACCTCTAGGACCTGCAAATTCAAGTCGTGTGAAAAGTGTTAAATGCTATGTTATATGTTATATAGCAGCTAAAATTATACTTATAACATTATTGATACAATGTTTCATTATTTTTATCTTTATTACCTGGTGGTAAATTGTTTTTCTTCCTGTCGTCGAAAAAAATGTAGAAATATCCCAAAAATATAACAATGGAAATTAATATGAAATCCAGTAATGAAATCATAATTAGATTATGTTAAGAGGATATAAAATCCTCGTAAACTAGACACTGTACGTTGCACCTTTTTAACACTTAACACTTTATGCTTTACTGGACAATGTGCAAAACAAAGATTTTAATTTGTTTATCGCTTACAACTTACAATATTATGTAATAAAAAATCATTCTCTATACTCATAGTATACGACGTACTTATACTATGCTAAATGTGAGATGTATTATAGAGAATACAAAAGTAAATATCTGCTTTTATACTGACCTTCAAAAACTTGATAAAAAAACACTAATACGATTTTGAATATGTACATATGTATTTTTTATCTTTGTTTGCAAGAGTGTTGTTATATAAGACATCTTTCTCTAATATACAAAATGATAGTGTTATCCAGTAATACAATAATTATTGTAGTTATCATTCATACATGCAAAACCATAAGTAGTAGGTATATAGTAGCAAATAGCACAGCACCTTGTACCTTGTAGTAGTTTCAAGATTCAAGAGTAATGACATTGCAAAGAGGAAAAAACTTACATAGATGTATACTGTATACTATCTTTTTCTATGCATTATTATTAGTTACAATTCATAAGTAATGACTAAAATTTAGAGAAATGTAGATAAATGTATACCTATAGTGAATGCGAAAAAAAATCGAAGGTTTTATGCAGATGAGTAATAATAATCATCCTTACGCGGACATAAATAAGCTTAAGTTTTAAGTAGCATGTCTAGTCTGCAGCAGCCTGTATCAAGCGCTTAAACCAAGTGCAGAGATATTTACAAGTATGTATATTATTTTAATTTTGAATGTAATGTTAAAAAAAAATCTGAAGTGTTGATTTTAAGTGACATTTGATTTGAACTTATAAATATGTATCAGAATGAAAAAAATATGTGTACCTTTTTAATTTGGGCACATGATAATCATGATAAAAGGCGTAGCAAATGACACGTAATGAACTACATGTGCTATAGATTATAGATATTACATTCTACGTTTTTTGGTCCGTAAATACAACGGGAAAAACAACCGATAAGTTTATTTCTTACGAAGTCATTTACTGCACAAATATAGAAATTTACGGTTATTACTTACGGAGAATTTTGCCACTTCTTAAAGGAGTTTTGATAAGAATACAAAAGAACTATAACAATTATTGTATGGAAATTTTATGGAAAAAATTAAAAATTAGAAACATGTCTGACATTTTTCAGTAGCATTTGTCAAAAAAGAAGAAAACGATATTGCTCAAAGACATGGAAATCTTGCTGATGATGATTTCAATGTATTGGGGCATATTGATGCAGTCAAAGTTACTCTAATATTAGAAAACAAGTCAAATAAGGATTTGGCGGTGGACTCTGGTGCTTCCAATTGGGAGTAAATAAAAAACAAAATTTTGGATATTTTTCTGGTTAATTGCAGTTAAAATGTTTCAAAAACTTTGATCAATTTTCAATTTGGTATACTAGCTATATATTTGTGAATTCCGTGAGGACGTCATCATCATTTTACAACTGAATTAATAAGCAAAAAGGTAAAAAAATATACACATTGTCATCTGGCTTGAGGCTTGAAGGCTTCAAGTTGAATAGTCTTAAATCTAAACATTTAATATTAAATAATTTTTATAATTTTATATTAAACTGGTTGTCAGCATGTTTACATTGTTCATATAACATATAATGTATGTGTTACTTTAACAAGAGAGAGATAATCAAATTGTAATAAATCATATGAACGTTTGACAAGATGTACAAAACAACACAAAGTTTGGAGTCTGGAGGACAAATTATATTTTATAACCTGTGCATTTTATGTTTTGATTTTATTTCAGGACATTGAAATTTGAGATTTTAATTCGTCTGTGTGTTCCACCGGTCTGGAATCTGGAATTGAATCACCATCTTTTATTGACATTACTTATACCACAATTCTTTTTATTACTAGTGGATCGAATAGAATATATAACATTAGTTTTCTGTGTGAACTATGGCAGCCTTTAATTATTTGAATCGACTTAGTCATCATTATGACCCTTCAATGGGTGTTTCCATGCCTCAAATAACAATTCCAATTCCATCAGCACCTTCAACTATAGCAAATACATCTACTGCCTCCTTGTCTACATGGCTTTCACTCTCTGACAATTCCGCTTTACCAGATAATCTGGTTAATTCAAATCCAACTATCAACCCAACACCCAGTACAAATACAAATACTTGTCCACATTGTGCAAAATCATTTAAAAGAAAGTCAGAACTTCAGAGACATCTGCGAGTACACTCAGGTGCGTAACATACACATACATGAATTGAAAGAAGAGCATACAATAATTAATGACTTTTATATCTATGATTTATATCTTTGATTTTAAATGTTAACAATATATCCACTCATTTTTTGATTTTATAGGTGAAAAACCGTTTGTATGTTCGATTTGTTCCAAGGTAAAAGAAACAAAGGTGTTTTGTAGTGTGTACATGTACATATGTATATGTAATGCATAATCGTATACTAAACCATATGAACAACATTTAAAGTTTCAATATTTGATGGTATGTTTTTATTATTATTATATTTAGGCGTTTGCATCAAGGGGATCTCTAACTCAACATGAAAAACGTCATCCGGAATTTAATAGTTGGCCGAATTCCAGTGGAAAATATCCACCGGGTGGAAATAATCCAACAAGTAATAATCCTAAATTTTGTAGTCAATGTCAAGCATGTCAAGCTAATGGTGGGAGGAAAATTTTGAGATGTCCTCATCAGCCAGGTGGTGGAGTGGTTAGTACTGCTAATATGGATGCATACATGTTAAAGAACAGATGTGACTATTGTGGTAAAGGCTTCAGAAAAAAGACTGTTCTTACTGAGCACCTGAAGATTCACACAGGAGAAAGGGTAAGAAAATTGATTACAATTATTTTAAATTTTACGTCATAATTAATAATTATGCAACATGTCTTAGTACATATATATATGAATATAAAGTAGTATATATAATATAGTGATTGACTTGTTTCTTTAATTATTTCAGCCTTTCGTTTGTACACAATGGTATCATAACTCTTTATTATTCTATTGTTTCTTATAACTTATAACATACTAATATTATTATGTAATTACATTTGTATCATTACTGTATAATGTAAACTATAACTATATGAATTTTTATTTCTATTTTAGCGGAAAGAAGTTTGCCCATAAACATCATTTAAATCAACACGGTAACATTCACACGGGGTCCAAGCCCTTCAGATGTACTGAGTGTGATGAATCGTTTTCGCATTCCTACAGTCTCGCGCGCCATAGACGTTCACACCGCAGATTTCCAAACAATCTTAATCTCTCAAATACGTAATTTTTCTCGTATAACTTGATCTTATATACGGCATTAGCCAGTTATACATATACAAATCCAAAATACATACACTTAAAAAAAATAACTAACTAGCTATTAGTTATTTTAGTTTAGAGTATAAGTAGAAACAAGAAAAAAAAAATCATTTTTAGGAATGATGATGAGAATGAATTGTCTGTGTTGGTGTTATTCGAAATTATTGTTATAAATATGATGATATAATGCATTCAATTCGTGCAATACATTTTATTATAAAAGGGAAAGTATACAAATTAAGTACATCGTATGTAGCGCAAAAGAAAAGCAGCTGATTTTGTATGAGGTGTACTTATTTTTCTCTGTTATGTACTTTGTGTATAGGGTATAGGTATACTTCTAAATTAAATGCATTCAATAGAACATTTTATCTCTCTCGTTAGTGTATTTTTCAGGAATCTAGAATCTGTATCGGGCGAAGCCCGCAAAGTCGACCATTTTTTCTTAGAAAATGGTACTGAGGGTACCTATAACTAATAAAAAATGGTAAAAAACTAAGGTTTTTTGCCAAATCCGCAAAAGAGAGCGCTCACGCGCTCGTACATATTCTAGATGTCTGGTATTTTTAATGTTAAATAATACTCTATTATTTAGGTCTAATGGTTTAGAATATGGAATATGGTATTGAAAATTGTGAGTAAAAACATATATATTATATATATAGCGAATTCCTTATTTTCCTAGACTTTACATTATGCGATTTTTATGTAATGTATATATACGATAGTATGTATAATGTGTATGTAAAAATGCTGTAAAATATAACTGTATTATTTATGTACACAAACGACAAACGGTATTCCTATTCAATTAAGGAAATAGGAAATATAATAGGAATATTTACGTAGTTTATATAGCCTGAGATATAAAAAAGATACAAAAGTAACGTCTAGCATGTACACTCGCGCGACCTCATAGAGGTACCAATGATAATTTTAATGTTATATATTATACATGTTGTTCTAATATGTACCTCTTAAAGATGAAGTGTTATGCAAAATTAATAATGACATTGAATATATTCCCATTTTGTTTTATGCTATTATGCATTAGAAAAAAATAGAAAGTATTTTTCAAATTGGCGACTAAAATATATATATATACTTATTTTTATCACACGTTGTGCAGTTACATAACGAATAATAATTGTGTACTAATTATTGTTGCTCCATTTTTATTTTTGTCTCAAATATTTTTTAGAGAGGTGACATAATATTGTATACTTACAAAATTTGCATCATAAATAATACACAATAATTTTATAGCAACAAAACATTACTTGATAAAATGTAAAATCAATAGAAAGCAAAAGGTTGTGGTTTCAGTAATTTTTACTGTCTTTAAAACATTGTGCTGTATTGACGTGATGTATTTTTGTCCTTAAAGGTCGATTTATACTTCACTCGTTGTCGTATACATAACATTAGAGGAGTGACAATGAGATAATGCTACTAATTGCATGAAGTATAAATCGAGGGTATGCAAAATTAAAAGTTGTACGTAGGTAGAATCAGATAAATATTTTAGTAAATAGTATACTACAAGTAATAAGTAGTAAAATAATTATTATAATGCAACTTACTATTCCATGTTTATCCTTTCATGGAGACTGTGCATAAAAAATTTACATTTACCTTACATTTTTACTTACATTGACGAATTGTAAGCATCGGGTTTACCCTTAGTATGTATTCTAAAGAATAAACTCTGTATGAATGAGAATTCCAATAAAAGTACCGTCAAATACACACCATCTGAATTCTGCTTACCTTTTTACCTTCATTGAACGTGTTTTAGTTACGCATCACGCTGCGTGATTCACGCATACGTATACCTATGTATATAACTTACATTTTACATTCCAACTTCCAGCCTTTTTTACATTTTATTACCTAATTTTGTATGCCGTTTCTTTGGTTACTAAGGAATAATGGTGTAAGGTGTAAGCTGTAATCTACCGTATGTATAGCATGAATTTTTATATCTATATGAAATATGAATTTTATATGATGTACAATGTACAATGTACAATATACAATATTGAAACTGCCAAAAACCAAAAATATAGTTTTGTTCACCTCGAAGCTCGAAGTCCGAGTAGAGGCAGAGGAAGAAGGAAGAAAAATGAGGGAGGAGAAGAAATATTTTTTATGAATGATGAAGATTGAAGAAATCCAAAATACTCAAGAGGCGATGAAGTACATGAAACGTGTTGGAGAATTTTTGAATACTGGAAACATCTTCCATAATCCTAAAAAAGAACTTTAAAATTTTATTGTAAATCCTTCAATCCAAAAGAAACATGATATCTTATCTTTTCATCCTCCTCTGCTACCATCCTCTTCTTAATGTTCATCTCTCCTGTTCCACATTGAAGGCATTCCAGAAAGAGCACAGGGAAATCAGCAGAAGAAAACGAAGTCCTACATTGACAGCAGGAAGAAGTGTAAACAGCTTGCTGTTGAATCACTTTGATTGATTATTATTATATTGATTATGCAATTTTGCAAACTCCCACTTTTCTTCATCATTTCTATCATCTCTATAGTAAGAGTTACATACTATATTATGCTATGTCCAAAAACGTTTCTGATCTCTGATACATATATTTGTTCACATTTCATACAATAATTATCTTGTACTTTATATATTATGCTATGCATTATGCATTCCATCATTACATTACTACTTATATTGTAAATTTCAGTTTTTTGGCCTCTGTATTATTTGTGGTGGTTCAGCCCTTATCTATGAATCAACTGTGGTTTCCGCTGCTTGTACTCAACTCAAATACAACTCGTCTCCCCATTCTCGATCACACTCTTCTTCGAATTCAAATTCAAAGAAAAATACCGATTCCAGTACCAATCAAAGGTACTCTGATCATGATGCTCATCAACGATACGACCCAAATGCAACAAGTATGGTGGTGGATCCAATACATTTGGAAGTATGTGAAGCGGCTACTGGAACAGTACTGGCAGCCGGTTGTCTGGTTATTATTATCGGTGTTGCCCAGGTCGGTATCGGGATTTTCTACATTATTGTGTTTTCCCGCCTCATGGACACAAGTATGACCCCATTCATCATTTGTAAAATGTTGTTTCTGGTCAGCATTCTTATTGGGCTGTCATTAGCACTTGTCTACCATGTGAATTATTTTGGGCCTGCTGGGATTTTTACTGTTACCATGTGTGCTATTGATCTTGTCTTTTGTGCTATTGGAGCTGTACTACTCGGTATTTATAATGATAAAGACTTGAGTGAAATGCACTGTGGGAAACAGAACCAACCGGCTGATTGGAGTAGACGCCCTACTCGAAGGTATCCTTCTAGACTTTCCTTACAATCCCGTCGGACTAATCTACACAAGGACCGATCAAGTAAAGGAAGTCAAGGGGTGTCAGCGAGTAAAAAGCCAAGAGTTCGATTTCAATTACCACCTACACGAGATCCAAAGAAAGATCGACAGACAAGCGGGAATGTTGCATCCGCCCCTGAAGGAAAAGAGAAAACAAATTTAAGTACTAAACAACAACAACCACATCAACAACCACCACCCCAACAACAACAACAAGCACAAACACACAGAAGAGGCTCTGTAGTGGAACCGGGAGGTAGCGAAACGGATGGGAAAAAACATGGAACTGGTGCTCATAGCAGTACAAACATAAGTCAAACTCATAATAATAAAACTTCGAAGAGTTGAAATAATCTTTTGATTTTTTTGAAATTCTTTCATATTTACTCCTTTGTTTTATTTTCGAGCTGTGACATTTTTCCTTTGATTATTTGGATTTTGGATGGATGTTTTTTTTTTGCATTGTAATTTGTAAACTGTTATGAATAATTTTGTGTTTATGCTTTATTCTTATTACTTATTATTTTTGTTTTTCTTATCCCTTTTATCTCATTTGGTAATATCTAATACCTAATACAAAAAAATAATGAGTAAATAAAGAGGTAAACAAAGAATGTACATGAGAGAACGTGGATCAATTATCAGTACTAAAAATTAAAAACCACCACTGCACCACAAACATACAATTTGATTTTGTAAAAAAGAATGATTTATTTTTCATTTTTGATCTTCTCACTTCTTCCTAGTTTCCTTTTATAGCTTTGTTTTTGAGTAATTCTTGAAATTTTTTTACTCCCTCTCTCTTTTTCGTTTCCACTTCATGTTTTCGTAGGATTTCTTCCGTCATTCTGAGGGCAATATCAAGAGCAGGATTCGATCCACGAGAAGTCGAATTTTGCTCTACAAATGTTTGCAAATACTTTTGACTAGAATCCAAAAACTCTTGTATCCAACCATCATCACCTTCTTCATCTTCTTTAAAATCTTTGGCACATGATGCATACTCTTGAATTGTACTCAATTGAAGGGAACTGGTTAAAAATTCCTCATCATTAATCCTCGATAGGATAGCAAACATCATTGACCAAATACAGACTTGAAATCTATCACGCCATTCTGCCTGTCTTGTTGCGTTTTCAAAAGTTAATTTATTTGAAAAAATTTAAATTTTAATATTTAATAATAATGATTATTGTAAAATGTAAAAGGTAAAAGAAACCTCAGGAAGACAGTTTTACATTTGAAAAGTTGTTACATTAGCTGAAGGCTCACCCATAATTTATGTGATGTTAATTTCAATACAGAGAGGATTTCAAGAGGAAAATCCCAATCTTTGAACATTTGTTTTGATTCTTCAAATCCAGCCAAATGAATCAGGAACTCTTTATTATTTTTTATACAGTAAAAATTGGTTATTCTTCTTATGAATCCATTTTTACAAAAATCAATATAGATCTACATACAACATACATATGCATATATTATGTAAGATTGTATTGTACCTTACCCGCATATTGACAAATGACAAATCCCGTACTGCCCTTTTAAAAATTAAAAAAAAATATAATTTTCCTTTTACTTCCTTTACAATTTCATGGCATTTTTGCATTAGTTTAAAAATCTATTGACTTTTCTATACTTTTGTGTTCACCTTTTTGTTTGGTGCAGCATTTTCATTAGTAGCTGTTTTAGGACGAATTCTAGATGCCAAAAAAGATTGAACTTGTTCTAGAAATACTGGAGACTTGAGAAGTGTAGTGATAACATCCTTTTCTTTCTCTCCTTTTTCTTCTAACATTCTGCATAAAATCCCATCAATGGGCAGGAGCTGACTTGAGATGAGGAAAGATTCTTCAACATCATCACAGGACTGAGCATATGCAAGGACGTTTGCAAGAAACTGAATCCCATCCGGCTCTGCTAGTTCTAAAACCATAGCCTGTCCACAAATTCCAGGCACATGACAAATTTCATTGATGTAGGCAAAGTAAGGTTTTTCATCATCTGCCGTGCACATTTTTGCTGGACTATCAAGATGTTCCATATTTTGTAGAAATATCCGACAAACTAGTCTCGCTTTTTCAAGTTCATTCCGCTTCCCATAAACTTTTGCCAGGTACTGAAGAAAATCCTCCCAATAGTTGCCATTGAAAGAACGAGCCCAACGCACCATATCTGAAGGAACATCCTACAAGTTGGATAAACGATTTATAATGTACGATTTATAAAGAATAAACCGTAAACGGTAAAAATAGAAAACAGTATGTAATTCTTACAAAAATAAAATTGAGCACAAGAATTGTGAACATAAAGGGAGAAATACTGATAATGTTTCATTTATTAATACCTTGGGATAGATATCATTCAAATAAAGACAGTGAATCATAAATGAAGCTTCTTCCAAGAAATCTTCATCGGATTCCGTATCTGTGAACCTTTTCAACTTGTCAAGAATCCACTTTGCGTAATCCTCAATCGTAAGTTGATATAGTGAATCTTTCTTGTCAAGTTCATGATTGATAAGACCCATGCCGGGTTTTATGGCATCCGGTTTCAAACTATCACGAATGTAC
>JABASP010004279.1:0-10657 GCA_019776565.1 Sminthurinus signatus
TGGGTTTTGAAAATCTTGGATCGGAGAAATCAAATTCCTTCCACATGTATGAACAACGTGCCCCATATAACATTTCCTTTTCACAATGCCTTTTTGGCCAGTCGATACAGAAGTTACCAGAGGAGTTGAAATGTACAAAGTACATAAATACACAACCACATTGAGAATTGAGAGGAGAACATGAGTCACTATTTTTTCATATAACCTTTCAGTTCAGTGTTGACAATCCAATCGACACATGTGCTGGTATGAAGTTAAAGTAATCTTGTGATTTTGTTTCTAATAAAGTTTTCAGATAATGAAGAATAGAAATTTTTCAAGCAAACAAAAGGGTGTCCTATAAAACATAATACATTATAAAGATACGATAAAACATTTGAGCATTTTTTATGCATGCATTAAAAAAACAAAACTTTCTCTATCAATATAATATGCATAGCATATGGCATGCATATTATATATTATATATTATATTGATCGAGAAAGTTGTATTTTTTTTGTAATATGCATTAAATAAACAATAAACATAATATAATAAATAATAAGTGACTTTGTTTCATTTTCATTTTTTCAGTTTTTGGGGTAAAACGTTTGTAGTTTACGCCTCCCTTGAGCAGTATTATATTATGGCCAAAAAGTTACTTTTGTTGAGGACTACAACAGCTTCGGAAGAATATGTAGTAGAGATCTCGAGAACAAATTCTGATGGAGAATCTAAAGGTGAACAACACATACGGTAGTCTTTCATTGTCCATGCATCCATATCAAATTGGAACATAATATTATCAATCCTGATTTTGCTAATTGTTTGAGTATCAAAATAATGAGCCTTCACTTCTAATATCCAATAATCTCATATTATGTCACATGTCAAAATCTAATATCTGTACAATCTTTTGATGTTTTATACAGTGCTTACTTCTAATGTTTCCACATCTTTATACAAAAGTTCAGAAAACCAACGACAAGAAAATGATGTCCATATTGATTTGTCAAATGGAAAAAGGAAAAAAAAGAACGAAAATGCTAAAAGATTTCGGGAAACGGGAAGACGGCGTAGATTTCAGGTACAAAAAATAAATTAGAATTAAAATTAAATTTTAAAAAATTAAAAATTAGTATTATGTGATACCTATAGAAAGTGAAATGATTAAAAATTGCTAATGTTATGATTCATAAACCTTGTACAGATGTATAATGTATTTATTATTTATAATGTATTTATTATTTGTTTTACATAATTTTTTATGTATACATACATGCATACAGCTTGAACTGCAGTATGAAAGTCTATTGGAAAGAAATCAATTTCTCCGACAAAAATATCAAACCCTTTTACAAGAGAAAGCAGTTTTACAGAGGGTAGTTCCTTGTCCTCAGGAAACTCAGCAACTTCAAATGAATTCTTATGAGTAAAATAAACAAAGAGATTAATGCACCTGAACAAAGTAGACTAATATAATAGCTAATAACTTACTGTAAAATAAAAAACTTTAATGTGCTATAATATGTACAAAATTATTAAGCGACAACTTACTATTAGTGATTAGATACATGAGTAACAAAAAAAAAACAAAAAAAAGAGTACGAAGCAATAAGGAAGAATAAAAAGTGACTGGATTGCAAAAGGACCATAATGTATTTTTGTGTAATATTTTGTATATTTTTTTTATTAGTTTGTAGTTAGTACGACTACCAAATAATAAAAAATGAAAGTAGTAACTAACAATTAATTATGATAAAGTTTCACAGAATCCTCTGAAAGTATACATTTAACGATAAAAAAACGCAAGCTCATAATATAATAACATATATCATGGTCATGTTTTGCAAAATGCAAATTCTGATATTTCTTATTTATATTAAATTGAATTTGAAAACTAAAACTAATATCGATACATAATAATAATAATTGAGTATATTGTAATTAAAAACTATAGAAAATATAACAAGCTATAATATAATAATGATTATTTTTCCTTTGCTTACTTAGAAAATACTGTGAGAATGAAAGTTTAGCATACTGTTTGAAAAAACGTGTCTGTACGTCTATACTAATAGTATAACGTAATAAAAAATAAAAATATATTATACCAAGGTTCAAGTAAAAAAAACAATTCAAGTATCATAAAATACTAACTTCCAATTATTCAAGATTCATTCCAGTTTTCAAATAATGCATATTATATTTTATATTCAGATAAAACATATTCCAAGGATTGAGAACATACCAATTTGTCAAAATAGTATAATATTATGTTGAGAAGTTGCTACTTATAACTTATAATAATAAATAGGAAACCGTACTTATACTAATATAATACTTAATGCACATGAAATCAATAATATTATACATATTATTATCATCATTGTAACACAAAAGCCAAAAAACAAATCTAATAATTGATCAAGTTCCTATTTTCTATTTTTTAGACTTTATAAACTTTATATATTCCAGTACTTGGTGTCCTGCAAATTAAGCATTCTAAATTTGCCCCTTTAGATTTTTTATATTCTTCAGAACACATTGAACAGAGACTGGCATGCCCACATGGAATAAAAATATTATCTACCTGGTTATCAAAACAAATGACACATTCAGAAGTTGTCGTTGAAGGTGAGGATTCTTTAACTGAAGGGGAAGGAATATCGACGGGATCCTACATAATATAAAAACAAAAATTACACAAATTAAAATTTTTATAAGACACAACTCTATATTCTATATTATACAAGCAAATAAAATGTAAAAGAGAAATTTGAATAATGATGAATATAATTTATAATACAATATAATATATGTGTATATAATAGTAATATTTTACCCATGCAGATGTAGGAGTACGCCGTTTAAGTTTTTCAAAGTCATTTCCACTCATTGCTGGATAATTATCACTACCACTAGCTCCAATATTACAATAATTGGTAAAATTATCATTGAAAAATGTAGACCAGTTATCTGAATTACTGGTAGAAGCGGCAGGAGTACCACTATTTTCAACCACAGTTACATTGCTGTTATGAATATTAAAATTGATTACTTGTGGAGTACTAGGGGAAGATGTTGAAGGTGATCCCATTGTACAATTATAGCAAGTCCTACAAATAATATCCTGACAGTCTGAAGAAAGAAAATATGGAGCATCTGATTCAAAAGGAGTCTCACACCAAACACATGAAGACATATTTTTTTGACTACTAGCTTGAGATATGTCTTGTTGTTGTTTTTGCTGCTGTTGTTGCTGATCGGGTACAGAATTTTTCTTACTTGGCTTTAAATTACGGTCAAATGATGGTGTAACTGAGTTATTCTCCAATGATGTTTTTTTGGTACTGGAAGTAGAAGAAGAGGTATCTTTATATGAGTCAGTAGTATTTGGTGCAGTATTCGTTGAAGAAGAAGAACTAGACGACAACGAAGGTTTTGCATTCATATTATCATATCGTTTTTTGAGATTGTTTCTCAACCGTTCAACATGGCCAGTAACTTCTGATATTTTACTTCTATTTTGTTCTAGTATTTCATCACAGTATTTCTTTTCAGATGGTGACAGGTTTACACTGGCGTTTTTAACTTGAATTACAGTACTTAAATATCTTAAGAATAGAACATATGCTTTTTCTTCATCTCTTTCCCATCCTTCAGCTTTACGAGCTTCTTCAAATAGAGTTTGTGCAATTGCAGCTAATCTATAAAATTTAAAATTAATTTAGAAAAATGTCAATATTATTACAAATTAAAAATTATTATCATTTTTCTATTGTAGTAAATTCATAATTCATAATAATAACAGTATAATATTAAAATGTAAACAAAAAAAACCGTGAGAGCTACAGAATAAAAGTAAATATCTAAATGATTATACTATTACTTTTTGTACACTAAAATTCAATAGTAAACATGTATTTGCAACTTACAATTTCGGTGATGCATCTGCTATTAGAGGTTGTTTATTTAATGCACGGGCATTCAATCCTTCTAAATTTGTAGCCAAATAAAGACTCTGGACTTGGATTGACATGATGATCAATCAATCTTCAGAAACCAACGAAAATGTAACACAAAAATCTGTACATAACAAAAAAAGAAAGAACCAAAATGAATACAAAGTATATACATGTTATTATAAATTATAATATATCCAAGCACAATTATATTATATACTTCTTATACTTTATACCATAATGGTATAATTTATTAATTTGAGTATATTATGGTATATACATAAAAGTACGATATTATCAAGTAAGTAAATGTAAATTGAGAAAACGTAATATCCCGTTACGGTAACGGCGTTACCTGTTTTATTTGAGGATTAAAAAATTGTTTTAAAATTAAAAAGTAGATTTAAAAACTTATTTTCACTAAAAAGAAGTCACAGAGGTTGTTGATTATTGTATTAGTCACATTGTATTGAACAAGATTAAAATTTTAACTGAATTTCTTTTTTTTTAATCCAAAAAAATCAAAGATCCATCAAACAACAAACAGCAAGAAACAAGACCAAACCAAACATGCAAAATGCAAAAAAACTGCAATGCTTTTAAAAAATAAACAGTACACCCGCTTGAGGGAAACATGAGATTTTTTTTTTTTTTACTGAGAAACGGTTTCTCTGTAAGTTTTATTCATATTTTTGATGATAGTAATTCATTATTTTTGTCTTTAGTTTTATATACTCTACAACTAACATTAAATGGGGTGTTAAAAGAATGTGCATAATAATATGTACAACAGAGAGTGTCCTGTGTACTGCTCATTTACGTATAAAACTGACGATAACTTTTGACCTATGCGTTTTCTGTTTTCTGATCTTTCAGTATGTATATATATTTAAGAAACCTCTAAATAATGTTGATAAATCTTTATCTATATTTACATGTAAAGATCATTATAAAATAATTGTATGTAGTGTGCAGTATTGTACATTTGTAATAATACATATTTCGTTTAACTAGAATTTCGTGTAAACTTATTTATAAAATATTAAAATATTATTACACTCCACTCTAGTAAATAAATAGTAAGTGCGTTTTAAAAAGTGAATGAAATGGAGAAACGAACAGTCACACTTCACACATATACACATATATGTGTAAAAAGCTTTACTCATAAAAAAATTCCTTTATTCAAGTTTAAAATTATTTTACGTTTTGTTCATGGTGTATATATTTTGAAAATACCCGTACTTGGTGTCCTACAAATTAAGCATTCTAAATTTGACCCTTTAGATTTCTTATATTCTTCAGCACACTCGGAGCAGAGACTGGCGTGTCCACATGGAATAAAAATATTATCTACCTGGTTATCATAACAAATAACACAATCAGAAGTCGTTGAAGATTGTCGGGAAGTATTAGTTGAAGTCACCGTTTCGTTATTTCTATCACTGATGTCTTGACTAAAAGTTGTTGGTGATATTGGAGAAACCTGAAAATGAAATGTCAAAAAAAAAGAAAAGTGAATACAAAATGTGTTGTATTTTGCATTTGTACAATATATTATACGCTCTGTACTCTGTACTCTATATTATACACATTTTTTCGAACAAATAATTAGTATGTGTAATGTATAAGATTTGTGAGCTCACAGGTGGTGAAAATAAAACTGAAGTTCTATTAGCCGTCTTATTTGCTTGTAAAGAGTTTGGATTTCGGATATTTTTTTGTAGAACATTTTCAAACAATGTAAATTTACTTTCGTCAAGTTTTCCAGGTTTTTTGGTTCTCAAAGTACTTTCATCAAGTCTTCTACTACTACTACTACTACTACTAGTCGATGCCCCATCAATTTGCCCCTCAGCAGGATTTTCCTTGTATAACATTTTCATTGAAAGTACATCTAGCTTTGTAGATGATCCTGCCTCCGACTTTGATTTTTCTTGCTCTTCCACATTGGAGTGTAGTCTTGAAACTACATCATTGACACGTTTTAAACTCTCTTGCCAACTATCATTTGTTTTGACCGTGGGGCTTTGACTAAAATTTTGCTCTCTAGATACAGTTTTTGACGATTTTCCAGCATCAAAGTTCCCAGTTTTCCCAGTCTCTTGTTTAGTTGTCCTCTGATCATTTTGATAAGACGTCGGAGAAGGGGAACATGGTTTACTGGTCGAAGAGTCTCTCGTATGATTGTAACAGGCGGAGCACAGAATATTCGTACCATCAGCAGAAAGAAAGTATTTAGCCTTTGGAGCAAACTGAGTTTCACACCATTCACACTTGAAGCATTGTTCATGAAATGATCGCCCTTGTGCTGTAGTATATTCCTCAACTAGATACTCTTTGCAAGTGTGACATTTAGTACCCCATTTGTTTTGAAAGTCAGCTATACAATAATAATTTCCATCTCGTATGTGGTGACGAGTTGAGGCAAGTGATTTGGAACAAACTAAAGAATAATTTATACAATAATAATTAATTATTATGTACACAGATTTTTTTATACATTTTACACAGTATATAAATATTAAATATATACGTCAACAAAATTTACCACAGCATTTGAAGCATTCATTATGAAAAGAAGAGTCGCCAACTGTCGTATAAGCTCCGGTTATGTAAACACTACAAACTTTACATTTCACACCCCATCTTTTTTGGTAGTCTGCAACACAGTAATAGGAATTGTCTTGGAGGTAGTGTTTCTTCCCAGCTAATGAATCCTTACAAACTGAAAAAATTGTAGTAAAAATTATAGTTAAACGGATTTTCCTTTTATATTTGTAAAGACTCTCTTTCACCAAAAATTGAGTGTTTGATAATTTATAAATTAATTTTGTACATCATAAAATAAATTTATATAATATACCGCAACAAATAAAACAAGCCTTATGAAAATATCTATCTTGGGCCGTTAGTCCACATCCGGAAGAAGGCTTTTTACACGCAAAACAACTAGTCATGTCTGTAAAGATTTGAACAAGAGTTTTCAACAATAACTAAATACATAATATAATATACAATAATATACATTTATGATTTATGAATGACTAATTATGACTCATGAAAGAAAGAAATAAACGAACCTGAAAATGTCTTATGTACTCGACTCGTTTTCAACTTTGATTTTTTATTGACTTCCTTTGTATAGTAGAGGAAATAATGCATTTGTAAGCAACAAATAATAAGCCACACTACTTTTATATAATGTATTTTATTTTATACACAGTACACAGTGAATATTATTCCCATAATATTATGTGTAACGTGTAATATGTAGTTTTCACACAAAAAAAGATGATCAAAAATCAGAGTGAACACTGCTTACCTACTGCTTATGGTTTTATATGTGCATAAGAATGATAGGCGAATTGAAGCTCCTGTAAACTGTAATAGAGTGTAATGTATATTACACACATGTATTTACATTTCCATACATATATTTTGCGTCACATTAACGTCACATTATTACTTATAATATTTAATATGATATTATACTACAGAAGCTATTTGTAATTTTTTTTTATCTCTTCCACTATTTATCTAGATTTTAGATTAAACTCATCAATTGAGCTGTGCATTTTCAACTGTACTGTTTGTTCTCTGTCGTAAATTACAAACTGGGAATCACGTAAGTAGTAGTATAGCTGTATAGTACACCACACAATATAATATTGCACATTACACATACCAGTAAGTGTTGAATGTTGTATGTGTGTGTGCCATGCAAAACGTTTGTTTTTTAATTAGTAACTATATACGGCGGAAAATAATCAAATGCTGTGGACTGTGGATGTATCAATTTTACATTTTTTATTTTTTATACTTTCATATCCATTGGTCAATAATGACTTTATTACTGCATACTGTACCAAATAATGTAACATTGATAATTGATATATTATGTGCTGTAAAATACAGCTTAAACTTAAGCTGATTTAATGTTTTGTGGATCGACGAAAACGAGAGACCAATCCAGACCAAAGCTTTCCCGCTGGGTTTCTCTTTCTACTTATACTTTCCAGTGGTTTTTGTTCATCCGTTATTTTATCTTCCTATAAAGATGAAAAAAAAGAAAACAGTACATGTATTATAGCACATGATAAACTGTTAAACAAGGGTACATTTTTTAAAGTCCACCTTTGAAATACAAAAGAAAAAAGAAATAAAACAAACCGTCTGTTTTTCATGGGTATCTGTATTCATGGGTTCATTTGTCATAGTTGTAGCGTCTACTAGATCCGCTTTCGGTTCTTTCAGCTTCTACAATCATTATCATCATAAAAGATAATTTTCGAATTATTCCCATTTCAAATCTCAAATCATCAAATGCATGAATCATAAAACCCAAAATAACTACTAGTTATTCTCACATTGATAGCAATTTGTATCGGTGAAAATTGCTCTGAGACGACAATTGCACGAGTTCTAGAATCAGGTGCTGAAATTATTCCATTTGGTCCAAATACAACTCCTTGCACGGTGGATGTCTTTGATGAGCGGTTATTGGAAGTTTCATCGTCCTCATCGTCATCATCATCATCATCAAAATCATCCTCTGAACTGTTGGCTGTCTCATAGATTGTGGGCATTGAAATATCCTGTAAATAGTAAAATGTAAAAGGATTTTAATTCTGAATTCATATTTTCAATCTACATTATTTTTTAGGTTTCGTACAGTTACTTACAGGTAACATTTCATTTTGATTTTTAGGTTTCTCATGAACTTCTTTATCAACGCCATGTGTAGAAAATTCCTTTGAAAAAATAAAAAGTAACAGTAACTTCAAAGTACATGTTAAATTTTAAAAATACAAAATACTAAACGGTGAATGATAAATCAGTGCTGTACAATAGTTGTGCAATATGTAAATTCTAAAAGTGACTCACCTGTGTAACATTGTCATTATCTTGTGCATAAACAGTCACTTCATGTCCAAGTTTATTCTGTACATTTTCCTGATTAACTTTTTGAACCTCATCCGAGTTTTTGATGACATAGTAGAAATCAGATAGACTCCATTCTTTAGCACCATGAGACTGAACTCTCCTTATATTTAAGTTTTTATTATTATGATGATGATGATTGCCTTGTCCATTAGGGTACTTTCGTCTTCCAGGTACGGATTCAGTTTGCCTCGTTTGTAAATTTGGATTTGAATCTGTATAATTCTCAGCATCACCACTGTCATCATCATCCGTATCATCACCAAGATAAAAGGAAGCTTCAGGATCTAAATCCTCATCTCGGTTCTCTTCATCTTCATTGGTATCTTTAGACTTGTGTCGTTTTGATTTCTTTTTTTGCATAATTCCATGTGTATCTACTTCAGAATTGAAGCGACCCAAATGCTTCCCTCTAAAATTCCCCTCCCACAATTTAACAACACTCACATGCTGCTTCTTTTTACTCTTTGTGAGGGTTTTATTGACCTGAGCTTTCTTTTGCTCCTCAGTCATGACAGCTTTTGTCTTGACAGACTTTTTCTTGTATTCAACTACGTTGTTCACATTCACACCCACATCAATTTTCCTTATTCTACTTCTTCTCCTTTCTCTATTCGGGGTTTTTAGTGGGACAGAATTGTCATGAATTTTTTTAAGTGTCATATTATTCAAATGTTCCCAGTTTTTCCAAGCTGCGGAATATGTTTTATTGGTGACATCTTTATCAATTCCAGGTGCAGGTTGATCTTGATTCGGAGTTTGATCTTTTTTTGGATTCTTTGGCATTATAATATTTTTCCCACTAATCAAAGAGTGGATAGGTGCAGTATTATTATTATTATGAGCCACATTTATATTATTGGGTAAACTCACGTGTTTAATCACAATAATTTCTGGTTGTGTATATTTATCTTGTACAGATTTCATATTGTTTGGATTTGGACTTGGATGTGGTGAATGGTTCATGTGGACTGAACTTGACCGTTGTTTTTGCAGTTCTTGAAGTTTGAGAGCTCTTTTTGCTTCTCTCAAATGTCTACTCACCATTGCACAAATCTCCTCCATCCCCGTTTCATTTAGATCCTCCACATTGATAATTTTGATGGTTTTCCTTCGAAACTCCTGACAGAGGGCGTTCACATCATTTTCCGAACCGCTGCTCGGATCCCTTAAGAAATATTTTGGGAGTTGAAGGTCAATCTTTCTATTTTTACTATTTTTATTCCCATTTTGATGTTGGGCCAGAGCACTCGTAAAACACATACCAATGAGAGACGGATACAATTCCTTTTCAAAAGTATTTGCTTCCTTTATTGAGTTTGGAAAATTATCAATGATGAATCCATTTGTGGGCATGGCGAGGATCATGGCAAATTTAATCAGTTGACAGGATTCAATGGTGGAGAGGAATGCCTCTTTGGATTGACTCTTTAAATTTGGAATAACTTTCCTTATTATCCTCTTGGCACGATGAAATATTAAATCATGTAAATCCTCCACGGGTTCATTGGACTGATCCCAATAGTCCTTGAGATAGTAACGATGCCACTTGAGGATCTCATCGTCCATCTGAATGTAGGTGAAGTCAAAGAACTTGGCAAGGAATTTACAACAGTGAGTACGATTTCGAGCAATGATGGACTGTTTATACCCATAAATCCAAATTATAGGCAAGTTTTTACTCTTGATCTTGAAAAACACTTGATCAATCTTTTCTTGTGAACTTTGAACATTCCCATTGACATTGGCTTTGTTTTTTAATTTGAAC
>JABASP010004280.1:0-10656 GCA_019776565.1 Sminthurinus signatus
TCTTAGCCAGAGTAATAGCCATTTCTCTTAGCCAGAGTAATAGCCCTTTCTCTTAGCCAGAGTAATAGCCATTTCTCTTAGCCAGAGTAATAGCCATTTCTCTTAGCCAGAGTAATAGTTATTTCTCTTAGCCCATAGCAATAACCATTAAATCTAGATCCTGACACACCGAATGACGCCTTCGGATACGGATTTTATAGAATGTGATGACGATAGTCACAATGTTCATAGTGAATTTTATAACTGGGGATCCTCATATTTATTTTCCAATTTGTATTAAGGCGCTAGAAAATTCTGAGGCGTAAATCATAAGTCACAAGAGAAGAAAATAAGTAGATGTGACATTATTACGATAGGTATGAAAATTTAGAATCTTCCATAGAATGTACAGGCAAAAATGCAGTGTAAAATTCAAAGTTTATAAAATTTGATACACGATACAGCTTATACAATAAGTAATAATATTATATGCAATATACAATATAAGCTTCTCACAAAAATGGTACAGAGTACACACAGCTCATTTTTGTTGTCATTATCATTGTCATTATGAGCAGCAAGAATTTTTTGTTAGGTACTTTTTATTTCTTTGTAGAATATTCTACTGGGAAAATGGTAAATGTTAAATAGTGTGTCACTTGCTTAGGTATACAGAGATACATCTATCCCAGTTTCTATAGTGTCCTTTATAAACTGCTGGTGGACTTTGTTCTGAATTGGATGGTGGGGAACACGGAAATGAAATTGGATGTGTCTCAATTTTGAGACGAGAGCATTAGGTAATCCTAGCTTTAACACCCAGAACTACCAGCACAAGAAGAAGAAGAAGAATAAAGGAAGAAGGTGTGGAATAAGTTCAAGGTACTTAAAGCTGTGTCTTAGCTGTGTTCATCTTGGAGCACATGCATAATTTGTTTTCTTGTTCTTCTCCTCTTCCTGGCAAATATTGTCAAGGTACTAGGTAGAAAGGTGGATTAAAGTCTACCTTCATCTATGCAGCATAAGGTATCTATGTATAATAGCAGTTGAGCTAACCTTGTTCTAGGTTGTAGGCTAATACTTTTACAATTTTGCAGAAGCCTGTTTATTATATGCAAATAAGGTTGTATTATTATTACCTTTCTTTCTATATTTCATACTTTGCTAGTTTCTTCTACTGTACAGCTTTTTCATTATATAATATTCACTATTCAGTAATAATAATAATGATAATAATAGTGGTACTAATAACAATCGTAGGATAAAACTTTAGCAGGGCTTTTATACTTATACCTTACGAGTTTTAAATAAGACAATGAGGATGACAATGAGAATTTGAAAACTTTTCGCAGTATCGTGGTGACAATTAGTTTGGATGTTGTATCATCCCATCCTATTATCTGTAGGGCTCTATTCAAGATAAAGAAACGCTACACTGAACAAAGGACACAACACGCTAAGTCTTAGCACATTCATACTACAGATATTGTAGAACTATACAGAATATCACCATTTTATCTAATACGAAATAAGAAATTATGTATTTTTAATATACAAAAAGTTTAATATTTTTTAGGAAGGGAATATTATATTAATTTTACTTGGACTTTATACTGTTCATGTTTCATATAGTTGTACAAGAGGATTTTGGTAGTATACATGATTTTGAATTTTGAAGATTCTGCTTCTTTTTACACTTTTTTATATCTCTTTGAGCTTTCTCCTGTCTCTCCAAAATGTACAGACTATTTTGCTCGTCCTACCTCTAGACTATAGACGCTAGACTAGATTGAATTCTGGATTTATGTAAATGCATATATATCTATAAAATGAGTAATAACAATTGAACTGCATGAAATTAGAAAGAGGAGAGGAGAGGAAAGGTGATAAATTTGCAAGACAGGGACAGGAGTAGAGTTTCACAAACACAAAGGTTGATTAGTATTACTATATATTTGATCCGTCTCGTTGGGAAAACATTCATAATTGAGTGGTGGTGGAAGTAGAGAGTGGAGAGTGGAGGAGAGAAAGAGAATATTATACAGATGTACATTTTCCTGGTTTCACTGTTTACTGTTCTACACAGTTCTGTCTCCTGTCTTCTGTCCTTTATGCCAGGTTCCATGTTCCAGGTTCCAAACTCCAGGTTCGTGGAGCCTTGTAGGCAAACTAGTCTCTCATATTTCCTCATTAAAACTTCAGGTTATTGAAAGTGATCCGACAAGTTAGAGGACAAAGTTTTTGATTTGAGGGAAATGAGTAGTGGTACAAGCGGCAGCCTTCAGCCATATTTTTACTAGTTCTATACCTTTCTCCTTCTCTCACTCTTACATTCTCATTTTCATTCCATTCTCCTTGTATTTCAACATCGCACTTTCTCTACCACACCACGTCTACATTACATACTACATTTACTTCGTATGTTATGCCTAGTTTCTAGTTTTTAGTTTCTGCATGTTAGATTTTCTAGGTCTTCAAATGAACGGGAATGAACCAAAGGATATTTCCCTTGTAAAATTCAAGTTTGACGAGTTGTGTTCATACCTCTTTGTTTGTCCTTTCCCCGTTTTCTATGTTTATGTATATGTATATTTCTAGACCACTCAAAATACAGACTCCTACACTCAGTTTTACGTCATATGAACTCTGTATATTTAAAATATCTGTATATTTTAGATATTAAATTTTCACATATTATTTAACGAGTATTCATATTATTATTATTATTACTATTATAGTTCCACGTGAATGAAATTTCATCCTTTGTCTTTCCACTATATTTCATACTTAATTTTTAAACAAAGCCTAATGAATAAAGAAGTAAAATGAAACCTTTGTGTACGGAAACTTTTCAATTTTCATATTATGCTCTTTGGTAAAGAGTATTTACTGTATACTGTATATCATGTCTCAAATTTTGTCCTTTTTTCAATTAACTATTAATTTTTTAAAGAACCATTTATTTTTTTGGTACTGAAACTTTTGGTATTACCATTTCAAAGACTTTAAGAAAAAAGCTCTCCAAAACGTTCAAGTACAATGGTGGAAACTTGATAGTATATTTTTTTTTCGTTCTGCTTTTGAATTATTTATATCCCAGAAACATTTCTTTTTTCGTTATCAGGTGAAAGAGTATTAAAGATTCAATACTATACTCAATACCTACAGAATAATACAGACATTACTAGTTGACACACTTTACTAGTTCAAGTAATGCGCAATTTGTATTTATATATTTTATACATAGCACAGCACAGCATAGTATTTTACAACATCTAATGTTTACACTGCTCATATAACATATCTGTACATTGTACATTGCACATGGTGTTCAGGGTAATTTTTGGTTACAATTTTAATGCAGGCTATTCCAAAGGAATTCTCTCTCTAGAGTCGCCCCTGTACATGAGCTGTGAACGGTTGTGGTGTTTGTGTTCGGAATTCTGAACTCCGAGGAGAAGAAGAAAGGAAGGAACAGGAAGTACCACGGGCCATCATGTTGATTGCTAAAGATTAGGAGGGTTTTTGGTTTTTGGTGTTTGTTAGGAGTTGTTGAGGAGCAATTCCACGGCTCCATCAAAGGGGGAAAATACACGGGATAAGGATGAATTAAAATGGAATCAAGTCCTAAAGATATGGCGAGCAAAGATACTCAAGTCAGCTCTGTTGTATGTAGTATGTATAATGAGTTGACTTTTATGAAGGTTGTTTGCTTCGTCCAGTAATTTTCATGAGTTTTGCGGTGTCTTGGGTGCTCATTATGTATCATGTGCAATGTTTTGTCTAAACATGACAAAAGAGAAAAGGTATATAAACTAGAGTAGTATAAACATTACACATGTACAATGTACATTAATCTATATGAGGAAGGAGAGAGTGTTAGCAGGAAGCATGTGGAATTGAATTTGAGTGGGCTCGCTTCTTTCCTTTCTTAAATGTTTCATATCTAGAAAGGAGAAAGGAGAATGTACAATGTACAAGATATCGTTAAAAGTTAAAACATAAGAAAGTCACCATCATACAATGTACAATGTGTAATGACTGTATAAAGTGCGGTGAAAGAGTCATCATGTTAAGACACGTCCACATGTACCCTCATCTACTGGCTTGTTAGCTTTTATACTGTACATTGTACACTGTACACGCTCTAAACCAGCGTGATACTAATAATAATTGTAATAATGATAATAATAATAACAATGATGATGATGATGATGGTAATAAAGAGAATAGTGATATTATGATGATGAGAATGATGTGGCAGTTTTAACACACTTTGTTTTTTTTCTTTCTTTTTATCCTTATCTAGATTGGCATACAACAACAAATGGGTGCACAAACGAGCCGGTGACGAGACAACTTTCTGTTTCCAGTGACTCGAAATTGTTGGATGCGACACCGGATACGGAAGAAGCGCCTCAAGTCATTCTACGACAGAAGAAACCTCCTAGACCCAAGTCGGAAGTTTTTCTATCGAAGGATCAGAGACGGTCTAAACGCTATTCAGCTTTTGGGGTAAGCACTTTCTATAACTATTAGTATTATTGGAACTACAAGTACAACTATAGGTACAATTCAGTGTTGAGGATATTTGATATTTGATACTGAGGATTGAGAATTGAGAATTGAGATACAGGATTTTATTGAGTGCTGAGCATTGAGCATTGAACTGTTCAATCCTTTCGGTTCAGTGCTTGTCTTTTAGTTTCCCAACTCCCAATTTCCAGTTCTATGATGCCATTGTTTGTTTCTCCCCCATTTTCCGTGAGTCTAGCGTCTAGAACTATTTCAGTGTGAGTGCTGAGCATTGAGCATCGAGTATTGAGAGTGGGGATAGAAAACAAGTATTTTACTTTATCGTTAGAACATATACAGAGAAATTGAACAAAATGTACTGTAAAATGCGTGCCATAAGCAAATGCAAGTGCGTGTATAGATGGGTTGAGGGTATACAAAAGGAGGATAAGGTATATAAAATAGAGAGAGGGAGATGGACAGATAGATAGATGTTTATAGTTTATACAGTTTACAGTTTATACAGTTGTTGTAGATGTGGAGGAAGAAAGAGAGTTTCAATGTTTCTTTTTCCCTTTTATATATTTTTTTCCACACTCGGTTGGTTAAGATCTGAAAAACGGATCTTTATTCTCTCTCAAATCTCATAAAATGGTTCACGGCTCCGGGTCATTGACACGAACTTTACATTTCACTTTAAAAGTTGAGCGGTGAAATAAGATAAAATAAAATAAAATGAACTTTCTACTCTCTCTTGTGTTGTGATGTGTAGTCGGGTTTGGTTTGTTCTTGAATCTTGATTCTTGATGCCTCCTGCCTCCTCGGTCTCCTCTTGTTTTCACATGTAATTGTCTTCCGTCTTCAAATCTTGAGCTTTACTCTTCCTCCTCCTTCTTTTCTCCTTAATATTCTCTGTTTACTTTTCCTCTTCTATTTTCTATTCTCCATTCTACGTATAAAATATACATAGATTTTCACGGAATTTGAGAGTCTTGAGCCTTGAGTTTGTTTCTCACTATTTCAACCTCTGGCTTTCTCCTTCCTTTGATTCAGAGTCAATCTTTAGACAAACCTAATATTAAATTTACACATGACATTTCTCTCATTCATCCTGTACTCCAATACTTGAGGTTCTCTCTCTCTTTCTGTATTTCTGTAGTTTTGTATTTACTTCTCATGCCTTTGAAACTGTACAAATTCATGTGTTAACAACTATAAACGAATAACATAACAAAACTCGGAATGACAATCATTCACAATTAAACTCGTCTTGAGCTCGTCATCGTCATCGTCATCTTCATCGGAATCATATTTGTCAAAAGTACTGCTGCTACTGCTGTTGATGATGATAGAAATGGTATTTTTGAATATTATGCAAATGTTGCTCCTGTGGGTATACATTCCAAAATATTGACATGTTTTTAGTTTTAAGGCTTTGTAGATTTGGAATTTTGTGGATTTTCAAAAGCATCATTCTGATGATCATATAATATTAAATATTTGTTGCAGGAGAATTTGAAATGGCGGATTCCAAGTATTTATATATGATGCATCATGACGTAATATGATGAATTTTGTAGTTGTAATAACTTGATATTTAGGCACGTGTACACTGTACACTTTACACGGTACAGTCTATGTCATAATGTCATATGCATGCTATTTTACATAATCCCATTTATTATTTGAGAGAGTGACTTTGATAGTGTTCTTATGTATGTAAATTTCATGATTAACATTTCATAATTGTATATTATGCGTAATAATTATTATACTTGTAGGTTCCAAGTTCCACGTGTTTTCCTGAAAAGAGAAGAGGAGAAAGAGGGGAGAAGATGAATAGAAAATAGAAATAGTTGTTGTAACGAGTATAACAGTACATACTGTATACTGTAGGGTAGATATATAATATTACGCACTTGTACATTATACATTATACATGTATGTGGAGGAAAGTAAGGAAGCGCAGGCAGGAGCAAATGGGGAAACCCAGGAAAACCAACTCAAACCACCGTTTCCTTTCCACCTTTCTTTCTCCAAGGGCATAATTACTCGTTTGCAATTAATTTTTCCTCTTAATGATCAATGTATGGAGGAGACAGGCATATTTCATTCCAGACTTCAGACTCCAGACCCGAGTTTGAGAGTCTGGGAGTCTGGCAGTCACATCGATCACAAAATCTTCTTGTTGTTGTATCAAGTATCAAGCATCGAGCATCAAGAATGAGGAGGCAAGAGGCACGAGGCAAGGATGACGATGAATGTAGCAGTGGCAAGTCAATTAGCCATGAAGCCACTCTCTGACTGCTGCTGACTGATGCTTCTCTGATCCTACTCCTCTTTCTACTTTCTACTTTCTATTTTCTATACCGCAGAAGCATGTACACTGCACAATGTACATGTGCATATGCATACACGTTACACAGCTCTACAAAAGACTTTCTCTCATTTTCTCTTCTCCTCTGTGCTGTTGATGTCTACTGTTTGATACTTCTCCATTCTCCATCCTCTACAGAGACCACCTAATGCACAGTGCATTTATGTAGAGTGTAGAGTGCAGAGCACATGCACATGTCATATAGACACACTATGCTCCTTTTCCTTTTCTATTGTGACTTTTAACTACAGGCCATTCGACCAAAAGCCCAAAGCACCACAATCATCATCATCGTCATCAACATCATCTTTATCGTTTCGTACATATGTAGCTGTTACGATCCTCACATTACATTTTACTTTGATGACAGGCGAGCAAAAGGAAAACGAAAAGTCTCGACTTGACATCATGGAATTTCTCATAATTCCTCCTCTTAAATCTTTACTCTTTGTCCTCTGTGTCCATAAATTGTACTAATGTATTACATTTGGAGATTTTTATACTTAATACTGTGTGTAGTAAAAAAAACAAACAAATATAACTATGTTCAACTTGCAAACTTCTTAATCCAAGGAAAATCCCAAAAATGTCTACATAAATATTAATAAAATTTTTGCACTGCCTCTCCTTTTGTTTATGAATGTAATATGTAATGTGTAATATGTACTATTTGTCAACTCACAAGATGTCTTTAAATATACCTATAAAGTATACATTATAAATATATATCAAACAAAAGGACTAAGTTTGAATTGTCGTATTTAGAAAAGTATAGTAATTCTACAGCGTCTCTTATATTCTCTACACTTTTTACAGATTTTAATCATTCTATTACTAATGATGGGAAATGTGAATGTAATGTGAACTTGGATTTGTAGTATTAGATAAATTTTGGAATACATAAAAGACTTTGATATAAAACGTACAGTGTTAAAAAGCTGAAAGGCTAAAAAATATTGTACAATGTGCGGTGTAAGTTTCTAGAAAACTGTTGTGAAACTTGAAGGGAAGGATTAGAAAAGTTAAATGTGGTCGTCGAAATTCATACTGGTGATCATTTGGATCATGTAGCATGTATTACACATTACACAAAAGGAGTGTAACGCTTAACATGTAACATGACTCGTGTCTCGTGTACCGTTAAACGGATCATTTGTAAAGTTTTTCTTGTTTTTTCTGCCGATTCTGTGTTCTTGGTTCTTTTTCTTCTTCCTTTTTGTGTATGTGTTTTTGGTTTTTGGTTTTTGGTTTTCTGTCTGCTGTCTGCTGTCTGTGGGTCATTTGGTACAGATGTTACAGTGAAAATTTCTATCACGTCGTCCTCTCTCTCCTTTATTAATATTTTGCTTTTTATTACGTCCGTGCTCACACAAAGTCAAAAAGTATCGTCCTACTCTCCTTGTTTCTTGTACTATTAGTATGTGATACATAATGCATAATGCATACTCACTGTTCACTGTACTGTAAGCCAAAAGACATGGGTATGAAAATGAAAATGATGGGAAAACATACAAAGAACAGAGGTACATCTAAATTGCATTGGGGAAAAGTGGGATATTATACTTTATACATGAATGGTTCATCCAAAATCCAAAGTTCTACTGCACTTTTCATGCCATGACAAACTGCACACATATAATACATTGTACTTGTAATATTTACTATAATCTATATAGTCTACGATCTGCGATTCATGATGCATAATCATAGTATGTGTAATGTGTATGTGCTAGATGACAACATGCGGGTATCTTCAAGTTCGAGTTTTGTGCGGGTTGTCTCCCTGTCTCGTTGTTTCTTTGACAGTTACATTAGTGTACTATAGCTAGACTAGAGTCTAGAGTCTACTGTTGCAAAGTTGCAGAGGGACAACAGAGAAAGAGTGGAAGAAAAAGTAGCCTATGCATATGAAGTAGGGAAAATCTACATTTACATGTTTATACTATTTGGTTTTTGGTTAGGAGTGTAGGCTAATATCAGCTGCCAGGAGTGTCATCTTCTTCTTTCTCCTCCTTCTCTTTCTTCCTTTCTTTCTTCATACTACTACCTATCTCTAGACTCTAGACAATGGATAAAGAGGAAAAAGACTTGAAATAAAAGAGAGTAGTTCTTTATATACACACTTTTCACAATGTCCCTCACCCTTTTATCTCAAATGTGGTGTGGAAAGAGAGAGAAAGAGAGAGAGAGAGATCAACTTTATGAGACATTTCATCTGTCTCTTTTCGCTGTCATGAACGCCTTCAAGTAACTACTATGTACAATGTACATTGTACATATCTACATGACGGAGAAAATGAGGTGTGAGGTGTTAGGTGTGTGAGACTAGTGGCTGTTAAATTAAGAAACTTAAACTTTTCAGAACAAAAAGTCCTTGGTTCATAATAATACATATTATATAAGTATATCTTATGTATTACGTATTTCCGTATTATGTACCGACGTAGGTGGATGTTTCTGCTACTTTAACTTTATGCACATTTACGGCATGGCTAAAAGTCTACATGTCACATAGTCACTCTCTCTACAAAAGAGAATTGAGAACTGTACTTGTACAAGTCCAACTCCAACTCCAACTGTCAACTTTTTGAAAGGAGAGGATTTTGGCTTTCCACTTTAAACCCAAAATCCAAAGAGAGACAGAGACAGAACCAGACTTCGTTTATCATTTTGGATTAGGACTTGTTATATAGCATTTTAATTTACGGAAGGCACAGATTTTATATTTTATGTCCGTACTCAAATACCAAATACTGTATAAAACTAAAGAAAGAAAAGAAAAGACAAGGACCCGCTTAGAAGTTTAAAATACAAGTCATTTAATTATACCGTATTTCAACTGTACAATATCTGTATTAATGGTATTGTGGAGTTGGTTTTGGTGCTGGTGTTAATGAGAATGAGGAAGAGGAAGAGGAGAAAATCCCATTCAAAATATTTACTTGTATGAGAATTATTGTGTGTATATTATGTGTGTAGACAGTAGACTTACAGCAGACAGTAGGAAAATGATGAGGATTTTGATGTTGATGAGGTTTTCAACGTAAATAGTAAATCGTAAATTTCTTATATCCTATTCAAATATAATATAATAATATATTATATAATGGGAAAGACGGCCTTTTGTCTTTTTATGTCTGTCGAAAACAGTCAAGTTGAACTCTTGAAAATGGTGAGGGTTTTCTATGTGATTTTCTAAATCCTAAATCCAAATCCAAATCCCTACTCTCAGCTCTCAATCCTCAATGTCGTGGCGTGTAGAGAGTAGAGTGTAGAGCGTATAGACTTATTGACGCTGAGCTGAGCTGGAGTGAATGAGTGAGGGAAAGATAGTAAATGTCTGGTAATGGAGACTCTCGCTTCCAGATTCTAGTTTCCAGACTGATCTAATGAATGGCAGACCCAAACGTGACGAAATAAACATTGCCGTTCCATCCTCAACGGAGGAAATGCAAAGAGGGCATGTACATATCCCTGAAATATATGGGAAAGTAATTGAAAAGAACTGTGAAAGTAACTAGTATTTCGGAAATGTCCCATTAAAAATTTGTGGAATGTGAAGCCGTAAAAGAAGGAGGCGGTGGAGGGAAGGAGGAAGAACAAGAACAAGAAGATGAGTTCAGTCGAGTCAACCAAAGGCTGTGTGTGTTGTATATAGTGTACAGTAGAGAGACCGAAAAAAACACGACTTTCGAAAATTTAAGCCAGGAACCCGTCATATCGTTCCTTTTGGTGTAGAAAACAACCTCTGAAAATATTTTTCCATTTGGTTTAGGTTTAGAGGT
>JABASP010004281.1:0-10650 GCA_019776565.1 Sminthurinus signatus
TGACGGACGGATCGAGGAATTGATGTACACGGAATCGATCCGTATTGGATTTTACTTTTTATATCCATCTACATTTTATTAGTCCACTTATGCACAGCACACACTCTTTCTTTCTCTCTTTCTCTCTCTTTTCTCCCAACTCTACATTTCATTTTACACAACTCACAACAAAACATGTACAAAGTACAAAGTATCTATTCTGCTCTCTTCTTCATTCTCTACTCTCGATATTTTCCCACTCAAGTCTGTCTCTTTTATCTGTGTTCTGGTGGGTCTGAGTGCCAGCTCCTCCACTTCCTAAACCCAGTTCCATTTCAGCCAAAAGAGAGAAAAGACTATTAAAAGACGCACATGATGGCTTGATGAAAAAGTAGAAAGTAGAAAATAGAAAATACAAAGTAGAAAAAGTGTGTACACAACACACAAACACAAACACAAACGCAGTAGTCCTTTCATTATTATTTTTCATATCCCATTTCTCATGCATATTCACAACTTTCCTACACATTTAATCAAAATCCTACAAAGAGAGAGAAGAGAGAGAGAAAGAAAAGAGAAAAGAGGTTCCACATTCCCTTTTCCTTTCTTTTCCCCGAAATCCCCTGCATAATATTAAAATATAATAATAAAAATTATAATAATATGAAATGAAAATGGGAAAATATTAAAATGTGAAGGTGGATTTTTACTTCTTTTTTTGCCTTGAATTGAATTGTGGATTGTGGAGGATCCGCAAATTTGGAAGTATTTGTGTGTGAATTGGAGTGGAAGGGAATGGAAATGAGAATGTGAGGATGGCCATTCTATTTAATACAACTCAGCAGATTCAAACTGCAAACTCCAGACTCCAGACTCCAGTTTCAGGTAAAACGGGATAAAAATATGGCAAATGGTCTTAATAACCACAAAAAGAGGGATAAATAAAAAGAAATAAAAAAGTACTGACTTTCCATTTTTCATATGCACATGTTGACATTTTATTGTGGGCCAACGACTCGGTTGGAGACTCCAGACTGGAGACTCGAGTTGAAGTTGAAGTTGTTCTCTGTTCATTTGAATCGAAATTGGAAATTGAGCGACTGATGGACCAGGTCGATTTCATTTCTGATATCAGACTGAAAAAAAGTGGGAGATTTTCCCACATTTGCCATTTGGCATTTCTCTCATGAGTCTCATGAAACCAGTCCAGAGGATTTTGAGTAGAATTCCCAGTGCTTCATCACACCAGATGAATCGCACCGACCCTTCTCAGTTTCCCTATCAGATTCTCTTTCTCTCTCCTTTCCCCTTGGAGTGGAGTCTCAAGTTGAAGTGAAAGTCAAAGTAGAGTTTTCATTTGGTATTTATCTATTGTATTTTATATTTGGTATGATTTGGGGAGTCTGGAGTTTGTATTGTTGTATTTTGTGGGATATGTGAAATTTGATGACTAATGGCAGGATGATATTAACAGGAAAATATGCCATGATCGATGAGGCTATTTATTATTTTGATGTGTCTTCTTCTTTCTCCTCCATTTTTTATGAGCTCTACACTTTTCTCAGCTTTCTCTTATTTCTCTACTTCTTTCTCCGCACACATTACATTTCAAATTTCACATTACACATCTCACTTTTTAGCCAAACTTCAAGTCCAGCACCGCATAAAAATTGCAAATAAAATCCCAATCAAATCACATCAACCTCAATACTCGACTCAATATCAATATCAATAACAACGAGAAGAAGAAGGAGAAGGAGAAAATAAGAAACAGAAAGCAGAGTCTTATCGCATCACATCAAATCAAGATTTCATATTGATATCCTGAAAAGTAGAAAAGGGAAAAGAGGAAAAGGGAAAACCGACAGGGAGGAATTTATTAAATTTTTCACCCTTTTCCGCTACCGCGGGCAAAATGGAAAATGGACTGAGGCCATAAGACTTTTACACATGATGGAATCGGACAACACAGAAAAGAGGAGAAAAGAGGAGGAAGAGAGAATCCGACTGGTTTTAATACAATTTCATAGAAAATACAAATAACAAAAAGTACAAAGTACAAAGTACAAACAACAAATCATGAAGAAGGAAGAAAGAGGAAAGAATAAAAGAGATAGAGAGAAAATGTAGAATTTTGCCGGCGGTGCTGGTTTCATGTGTGTCTTGAGGCGTGAGTTTGTGTGGAGTTTGGAAGTATCAAACAGCTTGAGGCCGCACCGAATTGGGACGAATGAAGGCGCCGTGTGGAAAGCACGTTCTTCTCCTAATTAAATTTTGAGGATATGAATCATGATATAATCACATATACAACACATAACACGTACATTTCCATACATCCATTTCCATATTCATTTCTCTCTTCTCCATTCTCATGCACATGCAAAACTCAGAACCCAGAACCAGGTGTGTAAAGTGTAGAGAGCTCAAAGTGGAGTGTTGAGGAAGGAGAAGAGAAGAGAGAAGAGAGAAGAGGAGAAAGTGGGGTGAAAGCGGACTGGAGTTGAATGTGAAGAGTGAAGAGGAATTGGCGAGAAGAGAGAAAAGGTTTTGTGAGTGTGGGATTGGGATGTGATATTTCGGGTATTTCGGGTATTTCGGACATTTCCCTGTCACAAAGAATTATCCTCATTGAAATTTATTGTTTCCCCACCAATTTCTCATCATCAGTCAGATTATCACGATTACTCTAACTAACGGCGGACGGCGGACGGCGGATTCAATCCAATCGCTAATATAAACACACTTTCTCTTTTGCATACCAAAACCAGGATCCGCTTTACTCTCAACACTCGCCAGTCCACGCTCAATTCCCTCATAAATATCACACCTTTCTCATCCCCGACTCACAACTCCAAACTGAAAAGTGGAAACTGGAGACGACAGGCAGTTCCGCGGATTCAATCACACTTTTTCCGAAGCCCTACAAAATACTACATTTTATTTCATCCTCTACATCCACAATTCACAAACATATTCAAATTAATATAAACAAGAAAAAAACAAACAGCCAATCTGAATTCAGAATCCAGAATCCAGAGTAATTTGTTGATGAAATGTGGAATTTGGGAGGTGGAAAAGGCGGAAAAATGGGAATATAATCAAATAATAAAATGTACAGACTGTCAAAGATCCGAGATTGAATTGGATTTTTCAGCTAATTCTCCCTCGTGATATTCTCCTTCCGAGTTTCCAGTTTGGATTTGGACGCGGAGATGCAAATGAAGGGAAAGGAAAATCAAGTTGAAACAAAATCCGTGATATTATCTTTTCCATGTTTATTGTTTCCTCTTTTTCAATTTGTCCGTTCTCTCCCTCTTTCGCCTTGTGATTGTGAGTGAAAGGAGGAGTTGGAACATGAAGAAAGTAGAGAAACCTCTCCAATTTTCTTGACCCTTTCCGTTTTATTAGCCTCGTTCCCCATTCCCCTTCTCAGCAATATCACTTTGTTTATTTTATGGACAAAAATCATACAGACCCCGCTTTCTTTCTCTCTTTCTGTTTCTCTGTCTGAGGAAAAGAGGAAAAACCACAAATTAATTTCTAATATCGCGATATCGATGGACGGTCGACGACAAAATGGGCGTCCTTTTCATCCTCTTTTTCTTTTTCTTGTGCAACTCGTTGCGATTCTCGATTCTGGATTCACGTGGAATTACCAGAAATGAATGGAATTGCGAGGCTTCTGATTGAGCCGGAGTTGGCCTGTGATTGCCACCTATCCAACTCCTCATGGAAAAACTAGAGAAAAGAGACAACTCAAAGAATATGTACAGTGTTTTCACAGGTGAAAGTTTCCCATGTGCAAATAAATACGTGGTAAAGAATTCCAACAACAAAGTTTTAGTTTTTGGTGTTTCTGTAAAAACTATTCAATTTTATTGCAATTTAAAATTTAATTTATTGAACGACCATTTTTTTGGACACTGTTTTTCCTCAGTGACCTTGTACATACCCGCTGGTGTTGGCTTGAGCTGAACTTGCCGCCCACGCAGCTTTATTTGCAGCTATAGCGAAATTAATCAATACTCATTTTAGATTTTACAACTTGTACAAAAAAATAGGAACGGAAGAAAAAGGTTGTGGATATTCATTTTTTTTGCAAGTGAAATTGTTACCTGATTGAGCTTGAGCGAGATCGTGGAGAGCATGTTGAAGTTTTTGGGAGAGGTGCCTCGCATTTTGTTGGGCTTGGTGGACCATTTTGGGCTTACGCCACTTGAAATGCCCTAAAATAACTTAAAAATCGTTCATCATTAGTAATTTTTCTTGAAAGGATTAAAAAACCAAATGCTGTGAGGATTACTTTATCTGTGAGTTTATATCTTGCTTCGTGTAAAGCATTTTGAGCCGCCCAGAGTCGTTCTTCGGTTCCATATCCGCCATGTTGCGCCGCATGTAAAGCCATCAGTTTACTCGCTTCTGCCACATGTACAGCACTCGAAGCTCTAGTGGCCTGAGTACTAAACACATAAAAATAAAGCTGGTTTACAAAGCCACAACAAAGTTTGACATTCAAAAGAAAGCATCTGACATCATTTTAAATTAATCTCGTCTTTTGTCTCACCTTTCAGGGTACGCAGCAGCCTTTGTGAAAATGAAAACATCATGGAAGAAATTAACAAAAGTTAGTCAACTTTGAACATACATGAAAAATAAATGCAAATTATTGTGGAAGAAAAAAAAAACGTACCTGTGCGGCTTGTGTGGCTATTGGAACAAAATACACAAAAAAAACAAAGTTAGTTTCAAGTTTCAATCAAGTAAAATGTCCATATTCGACAGATGCAAATGTGTATTTAAGTACCTTGCGCTATCTGGGCTACCTGTGCTTGTTTCGCTGCGGTAACTGCTTGCGCTTGGTGCGCCGCCTATGAAAAACACAGAGAAATTAGTAATGCGTTCATTCTTTTCATCTTTGACTAATTATAAATGGAAGTGTACATGAGCATGATTTGCTAAATTCTGAGCACTTATTTGCGACGATTGACTCGCTAATGTCGCCCGTGCTTGCTGAGCAGCCAAAAGGGACAAAACCACATCACAGTTAGACTACAATTAGATTTGTTTTAATTTACCGTTTAATTTCTCATTAAGTTGTTCCCCTCCCCCAGTTTGCTAAGTTAAATAGAGGAAAATCACTTACCTTGGTACGCCGCGGCGCCTTGAGCTGCCTAATTTAACCAGCAAGAAAGAAAAAGAAATTAATTAATAAATTTATGAGGAATGGCACAACGTTTTATTGTAATTTTCAAGGTATAAAATTCAAAGTGGTTGAAAATTTGCTTGAGCTGCTTTAGCTTGATTAGCTGCTTGTTGAGCAATTGCAGCGGCTCCTCCAGTTCCTCTGCCGTAACCTAAAAACAACACAGTTTCATTTGTACAAAAATTTTCATTCCTTCTGTATAGAATTTCATGGCACAAAAGTCCCGTTTTCCTTACCACCGCCACCTCCATAGCCTGAAAAAGTTATAAAAAAACCCTCAAATTAGCACATTAGTTTAATGAAAATAAATTTAAGAACAGGTTTTAAATAATGAATTTCACTTTACCTCCGCCGCCACCTCCAAATCCTCTTTTATGCTATAAAATTAAAATAAAATGTCAGTTTAAAGGTTGCTGAAATGTTGAGTTTGAAGTGAATTGTTGTAGTTGTTTTTACCCGAGACAACCAAGAAGTTGTGACAGGTTTCTCCAGGACAAACTTAATTCCACCCTGCTGATCGCCGGACGGGTAAAAACTGAGATGATAAGAATAACCCTCAGTCGCATCATCCACAGCCGCAACACATGACAAATGTGACGAAATGACTAAAACAATTGTGACTAAAAAACCTGGGAAAATGAATCAGGAATTAAAAATTAAAAACACATTCACAGCTCTAAAATTTGCACAAAATAAAGAAGACTGAAAGAAACTCACATGAAAACCATTGATAATTGACACTTGGCGTTTTACACTCGTCATTTTTATTCAGATTTAAAATCACTCCAACTTTTGATCTCGAGATCGGCAAAAAAATATTAGAGTAAAAAATCACAGATAAAATTAAAATGAGCTGTTGAATATTTGACTTTTGAGTTGGTTTCATGGGAAAAAAATAAATGTTTGTCCAAAAATCCAAAAATGTGTTATAAAAATGCTGATAAAATGAGATGAGATTTTGTGCTGTTGTTGTGTCAAAGCCTAACGAAAAAATGGACTGAAATTGACAATTTACTAAACGACTGGACTTTTCATGTGTAGTTTTTTCTCCTCTTTTTTTTTTCATGCCTCAAGATTCAAAATGCACAAGACACAAATTGTTACGTCACATTTGATAAAAAACAAAGGACAAAAGTGTCGGCAAAACTCAACAACAAAAAGATACACAAGAAAAGTCTCGTCTCATTTCATCCTTTTTTTCTCGTATTGGTTTTGTTTCTTTCTGTACAAACAACAAACAAACACAAAGAACAAAAGAAAGGGAAAGCGGATCTTTTATTCTCTCCATTTCCTATTTTGCAGAAGTTCACAAAGGAACAAATGAGCAAAGGAAATGGAGGAAATAGGCCAAGTCAACTCAAAACCTAAATGTTTGCGCCCTTCCGCCTCACGTTTCTCCCACTCAACGACTTTACACACCGTTTATTTTTTATTTCCCAAGTACTCGATTTGAATATCCTGGTTTTGTAACTTACTACAGCCCGATTTTAAACAGTTTTACCAAAATTTTAGTGTCACAAGAACAAGGAAAATTTGATGAAAATAAACTTGAGGGCAGAGATTTGCGTGAGTTTATACTTTTGGGGGAAGGTCATCAGAAAAATGAAAATGAGAAATCCATTCCAAACAAATCCAAATGTCTCAATTACCAAACCAAGTAATTGTAAATTAGAATAAATTCAAATGAAATGCAGATTAAAAGTCTCACAGCTTAAATTTCACCTTTTGAGAATTCTGCGAGTCATTCTGCATTCAACATTTTGCATCCAAAAGAAATCGAAACAAAAGCAAGTGAAAGAGAACGGATCTCCTGATTAGATGTTTCATCAGAGAAGCGACAGTCCGCGAGACGACGACAAATGACGATTTTGGATAAAAACGAACCTCTTTGTATCCTTTTGTGAGTGTGAAGTGTGAAGATGAGGAGTGCGAAGATATGCGGAGAAGAGAAGAAACGATAGAATGACAAATGCTCACACGCAGCTCCTCTTTTCCATCCACAGTCAACTGAAATACTAAACAGATGAGTCGGGAACATTCCCGGAAACATTGCCCGGCATCTTTCCAAAGGATATAAAAAGCCGAGAATCATTTCGTCTTCGTAAATGACGAAGCAGTTAAATATTAAAGTTCCCAGGAGCAGAGACGACACGAATATAAAATAGAAAGAAATACACAGTACACCGTACAATTTCTGAACATTGAAATACATTTATAATTTTATATGTGAAGACTTTGTGGAGAAGAGAAGGGTCATTTCGTCTACCTGCTCCCACCACAAATCTACTTATTTTTTGTGTGCATGTAAAAATTCACATTCCCTTTTCTGTTCTATTCATGTACACAAGACAGCTTTACATTTGAAAGGGAAAATGATCCAAATGAAAACGAAACCATTTGAAATGAATGCTCAGCTCTGAACAATGAAGAAAGGGAAAGGGCATTCCGTCTTTGCCTCTCAGTTTTACACAAACCGTCCATTTACTTTTTTCTTCCTCTGTCTCCCCAAAATCCATTTTCGATTCCTGAGTTTGGAATCTGGAGCTTCATCCTCCTTCTACAATTCTGGATACACAAATTTCCCTTTCTTTTTCCACAAGCAAATTATCACAGGGTAAACAAATAATAATATTTGTTTGCAGGTAGTTTTGAATACATTATACTCAAACTACAAAGGATTTACAATCCATTTAAAAAATTTGACCCAAATAAGAAGAGAAGGAAATAGAAAGAAGCTGCTGAAAGCGTCGACTTTGAGTTTGGTGGCCTCGCTCTTCTACATTCACTCTACCACTCCAGTCACGCACCAGTAGCGGATGGTCAGCTCATTTTAAACAACAAAATCCCTTGTATTCTCTACATTTTGTAATTTAAACTAAAAATGTCGTCATGTGTGTTTGATTTTTTGTATTTTGTATAATTTAGAAATGAGATCCTCGAGATCGGAATTTTCCCATTATGAACTTGAATGCGTTGACGGCGACCTCTTCAAATGGGAGCGGATCCGATGGTTCTGTTCCCTTTCCAATTCCTTTCCGGATTCCGATTCTCTACGTGAACTCCGTTCCGTATTCTTCTTATTCCGTCGACTCTCTCCGTCTGCCTCTGGATCTGCCGCCTCTCTGCACTATTCTCCGCCACCAACACCGGCACCCGCGCCCATGCAAGTGCCCACTCCACTCTCACACGCACAGGGGTGAAATTGTAAAAACAAAAGTGGGGGTACGCTGGTCTAAAAATGCCATTCTATCTAGTGTAAGCTGAAAAAATTTCCAATTCTATCTAGTGTAAATTTTTTCGCAAAATTGGTTCCAATATAGTTTTTTAATACATTGGCTACTTTAAGAAACTAGTCTGTTTTTAATTTGACTACTTGGGGTTTTGCCTCTTATCTAAAAGCTCACTTAAGCACAAACAGATCATTACTTCTGTATTATTTGTAAGTTTTTCCAATTCTAATGGTTAGTTGGAAAAAGTCTTAGCTAAAAGTCGATTTTACGGAAAATAAGTAGGGGTACGGCGTACCCCCTCTCAAAAAAGTAAGGATACGCAGTCCCCCTGCATACTCCCACAATTTCAGCCCTGCACACGCACAACAATACCCGCAACAATACCCTCTCATCAATGAGCACTTCCTCAAGACCGTCGTCCAATGTCCACTCGACAAGGATTTGACAGGTAAAACCGGATTTCATTCATTTATTCATTTATTTATGACAAGAAATGAGGGATTTTATGCATGTAAAATGTGTAGTTGTTTGTGAATAAAAAGGGCGATATGCCTGGTCCGTGCTCCACACTTTTGCGGCTCACTACCCCGACGGAGACCTCACACAAAAGGGCCGAGATGACGTCATCAACTTCCTCCGACTCTTTGGTCGTCTTTACTCCTGCAAAACTTTTGAAGATGATTTTGAAAAATTTCAAGTTTTTTTTTATATTAAACAACTACTATTATTTTTTGAATTGAGAAACTGGATACGAATTATAAAATAAATGATAATAATTGTTATTTTTCAGGGTGAAGGCGAATCAGCCTCATTTGAGACGAGGGCGAGACGTGGGATTGTATTTGTGTCAACTGCATAATTCTGTGAATCTGAAATTGTCCAAGAACAACTTTGACTGCGGTCTGTTGGATGCTCGTTGGAAGGAAGGATTGCCCTCCGGAGAATGCCTCGAGTTTCCACTTGTCCCTGCCTCATTTCTGATCCCAACTTTCAACTACTCTCATGTCAAGTTCCACGCCTTGAAATAAACACTTTTCAAATTTTAACACTCAACTATAACATGTACTTTTATTGGCAAATTTCAAGTTTCATTTCACATACAAAAATCTTTTTCTTTTTTTTTTTTGTAATAATTTATTCAATAAAAACAACAATGACAATAATAACAATAATTACAATAATTTACAATAAATAATGCATAAAAATAAAAGTCTTAAATGCACAATCCAGAGGTGAAGATGGTTTTTGTTAATGTCATTTTTCCAAATGATTCCGGTGGCTCTTTTTTTTCAAACTGTCGTCGGTTGTCTTTGGGCCATTTCATTCGCAAGTCGCAGTGGAATTTGTTGTATTCTAAATACACTTGATTTTTTCGGATTGACATCTGGACTCAAAACCCCGAGCCAGTTTTCCTCAGACAAACTTCCAAATTTATTCCCTTGAACAACAGACTTACGATTCTTCAGGTGGAGTCCAGTCCGTGTTTCGGGTGGATGTTCTCATTCTGAATCGAGTTCCAACTCAAGTCAATCAGCAGCGTCTCATTTCCGGTTCCACCAGCATTTGTCACTTTGTCCGTGTTTCTGGATTTGGCTTTCTTGGTTTTGTTTTTCTCCAGAGCAAAAGCCCCCGGTCCGAGTTCCTCCAGTCCGTTCTTGTAAATCTCAACTCGTCTCAATCTCCGATTTTTATAGAACTGTCCGCCTGCGAGCACTCGGATTCGGTTCATCTGCAGATACAGATTTTGAAGTTGAGTCAGATTGGAAAAGCCCGGGAGGAATTCAAATTCCGACCCAAACTTTTTCTTTGAGTAGCTGGATTACCGAATTTCTCCGAGTTTATTGACCCTTCACCCACGAGTTTATTATTACTCAAATCCAGACTCAGCACAGACGCGCCAAATGCGGATAAAATCCCAGGATCCGAATCTGAATCACTTTCTTTTCCAGCTCCACTTTTGCTGGAAAATCCAGAATCTTCAAATACATTACCGGAAAATCCAGGTTTTTAGCCCCAATTTTCACACCCGGAGAAACTCGGAGTTGTGTTAAATATTGATTATTTGTGATGCTGAAATAGTCAAAGGAGAAATTGGCAAAGGGAGTCAAATCCAGAGAAATCAGATCCGTTTTCTCCAAGATGAAACGAGTCACGTTTAAAACTTCCTGTGGATCCTCGTCAAAGTTGGCGAGGCGGAGAGAGTACAGACTTTTGTCCAGGGACTTTTGAGTCACGTTG
>JABASP010004282.1:0-10648 GCA_019776565.1 Sminthurinus signatus
GTTTGACAAGATCCCAAATGACAAATAACAAACGGCAAACTACAACAAATAAAACTGTTGGTCTGTTTTTGTAAGTTCCGTAATATTTAAATATTAAATAATTTCTAAAACCATGTAAAAAAGTATATTTATGAGAGATTAGACTTAAAAAGAGGTGAAACAGAAAAATGGATTACTCACTTGCATGATTGACTCCAAACTGAATGCTCATTATTGGACCATATTTCTTGGATAGAGAGTCGAGGATAATGTATGCTGGTTTGAAAGACATGACTCTGCCCAGACCGAAGATTGATGAAGATCTTGACTTTGTCTTCGTACTATCCATTACGGCTGGTAACATGTGTAAAAGATTTCCTAAGATTGGCACTCGTAATGGCCCTTTTCAAATAATTAAAAATTAATCAGATACTGTGTGTATTTTTAATTCAAATTTTGAATTAATGGAATGGATTTATCCAGGATAAACAGTAAACAACAGTGTGCCTAAATTATAAAAATACATATGAGATTTTTTACCTGGCGGCCTCTTTTCTTTCCTTCCTTTCCATCTGTCCAGAAGACTCCAAAAACAAATAAAAGAAATCACTGAAACAATCCATGAGAAGATATTTGGACTCATTCTGAGTCCTCTTCCACTTTTTTACACAATATTCACACACACTTTTTTGACACTTTGTCACACTATTTGACTTCTACGGCGTTTGAAGTAGTGAGGCTAATTAGATTGATAAAAAACATTGTCGTCTCATTTTGTCAAACTTGGAAAGGGCACTTCACAACAAAAAAAATCTCCAGCTTCCAGTCACCAGCCACAAATACTTTTAAACTCCTGAATATATGCTATTTGTTACTTCTTGTATTTGTAATTTGTAATTATACACAAGTAACAGAAACACCGAACACTGTACACTGTACACTAAACACTGCACTCACTACACACGTAAAACGGAAAGTTGAAGAGAGTAAAGAGTACAGACAGATGTGAACAAAGACACAATGTGGACTCGTATGAGCCGTGTACAAGATTACTATGAAAATGAATATGAATACAAAAATGTTCGATCCTCCACTAGAAAAAAAATGTACATACACAAAACTTTTAGTGACCTTAAACTATTTGAATAAGTACAGTAATGTAATTTAAGTACATTGGAGAAGCGTGCGCGTGCTGCTACAAATATCTGTATTCTCAATTTTGCTGTGTTTTTCTGCTTTTTTTCTATATTTTTCGTACTCTCCTTTACTCTGCGTCAGAATCAGTATCAGAAAGAAGTAAACTGCGTGACTTGAAATTTGAGTTAATATTTCCTACGGATGATATGGGGTATGGGGTCTGAGTGGTGGTGGTCACTAGTGACTTTTGTCTCTTGTCTATGATTAGGATGTTTTTGTCTAGTTCTGTGTGTGTGTGTGTTTACATTTTACATGCGAGTTGATCAGATGTTGATGATGATGATTCTCAAGTGAAGTGAATGGAATCAAATGACCACGTCAATTATTAGTTGAGCGTGAGAAGACTCGTATTTTTTTTCTATAGTGGGTGTTGGACTTGTATAAAGTATAAACTTGACTAAACAGACTCAATAACACTAGATATTACATATCTTCATAATAAATATATATATCATAGATATACTGCTTATTCTCTATTCTCTATAGATATACTTTTACTTTTGTTCTCATTGTCTTTCATAATACTAGGTAAAATATTGTAAATCCTGTATATAATATACTACTGAACTATATACGCTATACTTTGTACATTGTACATTGTTGTTTCCATATTCCATACTACTTAGGTTCCTTGAAAGGTTTTTTATTTGTAAAAACAACCATTTCGTCTAGTTTTTCCGCTTGTTTGTCCCCAGTGATGAATTCTAAGGTTTGTGTATTGTGTACTCTGTATATTGTTTCTTGTGTCTTGTGTGTTAGGAATTGGAAATACTCCCCAAGTGAAGTTTATCACCTTCGTTCATGCGATGTCAATAAAAGTATAAAAAACAAAAACCAGACATGGACAACATGCAATAGTTATCCATTTGTAATGTATTGTATTTCTGCATATGGAATTTTTTGTGTAAACAATACCTGACATTTTCATAAGTCTTGAATCTTGAACTAGTGTAAAAAATTTAATGTGGCTATAACAATGATGTTTCAATTACAGAAGCAGAAACAGAAGCATAATATGTTATGAGATTTTGAGGTAGACTTTATGGATTGTGGATTGTGGATGCGTCGCAAAATGTAGCAATGTACTTTATATGAGAAATAAATTAGCATAAAAGTTACACACATTTATACTCTCGAATCTAGTGTCTAGAATCCAGAATCTAGGATCAACCTGCATAAAATTTGTTGACTAGTTTGGAGGAACTTTTTGTAAACAATTACTAATGTGCAATGAATTTAATGTAAATTGTAACGAGCATATTAAATGAAGATGATGACGATCACGGAAATTTAATTTTTTTCTTTTTATTTTTCTCATGTAATTGACGCATAAAATGTTAAATGTTACACAACTGGTGAAACAGGAATTCTATTCACAATCTTTTATTTGTGAGAAATTATGTCACTTTAACATCAAAAACAATTTACTCAGTACTCAGTAATAAAATGTGCTAAAACCTTAAAAAACGAACATAATGAATTCACTCTATCCAAAGTCAATTTAAACCAAAATAATATCTCTAAACCTTAATGATATTGTGATATAATTTAAAACTCTATTTATTTCCTGGATTCATAAAACATTTCATTTTTACATGTTGAAACAAAAAATGAAACACAAGACAAATTACTTGCAAATACACAAAAAATAGAGAGAAAACTAAAAACTTCTTCCCTCTGTTTCAAATGACAAATTATCAATTAATATGCGCCTATTTCACAGCCTATTTTACTATTGGGCTATTCTGTATTTTTTTGGCTACTTCAGTAATTATTTACCAATCATATTCAGGAGTCAGGTGTGTGCATAAATACAAAATAATGGCGAATATTTTTCATGTCTTGGACACTGAACACATTAGAAATCAGTCACAGGAACTTATTCTTGCCATGTGGAAAAAAGTATTAATAGTGGAGGTTAGAAAATGTCAAAGAAACAAAGAACAAAGTAAATGAATCTGTTTGTTATGTTACTTTTACTCCAGTTTTATATAGGTACATATTATCGATATCGATATTATTAATTATTATGCTGTTGATGACAGTGGGAAGGCAAATTATAGGAAAAAGAGTGGAAAATATGGAATCTTGTCGACATGATATACAATCTGTGCAAGTATTGTTACAACGTATGTACTTATGAACCCATTGGCTGTCGACAAAAGTTATTCTTTTGATTTCTGTCTCTTCAATCTTGAAGGAAATCAAAGGGAGAAAAAACTGGCCAGGAGAGATTGTAGATTGCAGTTTGTGGTTTGTGGATTGCGGATTCGTGAGGTTCAAATACAATTATTGGCAATGGTCTTGCAGTAAATTGAATTGAATCGGGTTTGTCCGAGTGCCAAATTGATATTGTGAACGCCAATGAGCAACATATGGTTTGGCTCCCAGTTTTTTTCTTCCTTTCCTTTTTCTACCATTTCTCCAGTTCTCTAACCTATTGGAGGACGTTTTCCCTCTTCTTTATACTTTGTACTTTATACTGACATCAACCACCGACATTCACATCAACATCAAACCTCAAACGGAAAACCTGGAGGAAGAAGAAGCATTAACAAGCAACTAACAACTAACCAACCAAGAAATACTTTGCCGAACAAGTCTAATCGAGCTAAAAAAAAGGGGGGGAAAGGAGAAAGAAAATTACTCAAATTAATCTTCATTACAGTTCCTGTCAAAAGAAACCCCGACTCTGTGAATCCATTTCATTCCGTCTTCATTTGCTCCACACCACGTCAATTGGTTATCAGCTATCAGCATTTAATACATAATAAATACAATACAATACTTACTGCACGTATGAAGCTCCAGTACAAAGTACAAAGTACAAGAAATATAACAGTCTTTTGATACTTGATACTTGATGCCATGTCATAACTTTATAAGTATGTATTTCTATTTTCCATCAGTATCATTCAATTCTCTACTCCTTACTCTTTACTCTTTACCTTTTTGTAGTACTTGATCTAATATATATTTATGGGTATTATTATTCAGGACTAGAACGGAATAAAAACAAATGTGGCACATGCCACAAATCACAAATCACAAACCACGTACAAACTGCAATCTACAAACTACAAAGATGGTGAAAGAAGAAGGGAAAGAAAATCCTTTGTTTGTTTCCACACTCAAGACTCAATACTTTTTACCATATTCAGTATTCAAAGTAGAAATTTGTGTAACAAATGGGGATTTTTACCATGGAGAATGGAGAATGAGTCTTTTTGAGTAAAGAGTACAGAATGTAGAGTATGGAGTATACCTATTATTATGAGTTTGTTTGTTTTGCTGGGTTTTGTTTATGTCGTCATTACTTGATACAGTACGTGATTTGTACAGTAAATGGAGGATTTTAGTCAGATAAATATATACATGGTGAAAAACTACGTGTACTCTGAACTATAAACTCTAAACTCTGAATCTGAATTCTGCACTTACTTTTCCAAAGTTCCTGGAACGTTTGCACATGACGTGTAAATACTAAATATGCACAAGGCACAATCTACACTGTACAATGTACAACTACTTGCGTCAACACACAAAAAATATTATGTAGAACGGACAAGACAGTTGATAGTTGATAGACCAACACTATGAACTATGAACTACAGATATGAATAAATATTCTAGATTCTAGATTCTCTGTTTTGATGTATATTCTCAATTGTATAATACGACTGTTCCAAATTCCAAATTTACTTCTCTCTTGTCATGTGATGATGATTGTTATTATTATCATTATGTTTTGCATGAGTAAAGCACTTGGGACATTTGATGTTTAGTTTTTGTTATTTTATCCCGAATCAGTAATGAAGCCTCCAACATTTTTATACATTGTACATTGTGCATTGTACATTGTGCATTGTACATTGTATAAAATGGATATTTACTATTCAATGCCCAAAACAACTGTGGAGTTTTTTCAGTTTTAGTTTTCCCCCAAGGAATTAAATTAAATTCTTTGTTCATGTTGCTATTGATATTTTCTCTGGAACAAATCCTTTAAAGCTACCCAAGAATCCTCATTCAAATCCTTGTCGCGAAATGTTATGCCTGGTATCAGTTTTTGAGTATTGAGTATTGAGTAGAAATTACTTTGTGTACAGTCTTAAATATCTACTTGTTTTTCCTTTTCTTCGGCTCTACTTTCCCGGGTTATGTACAATGTACAGATATTCCAAATTCCAAATACCAAGAATTCGTCGTAGTTTATAACATGGAGTTTGCTCCTTCCTTTAGTCAGTCACCGTTCTATTTTATTTTATGGGATTACTTACCCGATTGGTTACACGAGAAAATGGCATGTACTATGTACTTGGATGTAGTGGGGTGTTTTTGGTGTGGATCCTCGACATAACAATTACAATTAGGTTGTACATTATTATGCTGTAAATTTTGTGTTATGTGGTCGTAGAGGCAAGTTAAGATGTCATTTAATTCACTCTTCAGCCGCCATTCTCCTATTTATCTTTAATTCCCACTACTTTGCATTTACATTTTACTACCGAGAAAATAATAAAGCTGTACATTGTGCATTTTGTGTCCTGTATTCTAAATTCGAAATACCAAATACTTATATAGATGTAAGTAGTAAAGTTGTAAGTACCAACTAAAATGGCTGATGATCATTGGCACAAAAAACAAAAAACTGTGTACACACATGCCCAACTTTACACACATTTTTTTGGAATTTGTAGGTTCAATTTCCAATTTTTAGACACAAAATTTATCAAGCATATCTTCTTCTGTGGAATGAAGAATGTAGATTTTTTTTTCAAAATTATTTACGATTGACAATCAGTTTCTCGCCAATTCATTGAATTTGAGGTTGGTTATGGCGAGAGTGTAGCATTTACCATGTACAATTTACAATGTGCAGTGTACATTCTATATTTTACATGTATAATATCTTATTATTATTACACAAACAGCATACAAGAGATTCATGTGGTTGGAATAATAAATGAATGAAAAATAAATAAACAGCAAAAAAAAAATTATTACACATGTTTGTACTAGGAATCAGATATACATGTATTTAGTATTTACTATTTATTTACTTATCACTACCACTATACTTGAGTGGGTAAACTATAAACTATGAACTGAACTGAATAATTTTTTTCAGAGTGTTGATTTACATGTCTGTACAAAATAGAAAAAGAGGCACGAGGCATTTGATGTGGAGAAAATTTTTATGTAAAAATTAAAATTCATTGCAAGTGCTCTACTCTTTACGCTCCATGCTCCATGTGTACAAGGTACATGAATTGTAGAAAAAAGAAACAAACAAAAAAGAAAACAAACAAAAATGTTGCCAACTATTTAAAACAGAAAAAGCATGGCATGTTTTATCTTTTACATTTTACATCATATTGGAAATTACTAAATTACATGGTGAGTTTTGAATTTTGAGCTTTGAATTTTGACAATTTTAATTACTATCAATGACAATTTTATCAAGAAAAATGAAATGAACTTCAAACTTGTTCATTACCAATTACAAGTGCTTGTTGATGTTTGATTGTAATCAAAAGAGAGTTGATGAATTTTTTTTTGAAGAATACTGATTTAGACTTTAGGCTTTAGAGTCTGTGCCAAAGAGAAGTGAGAATCCGAATAAATAAATACTCAGCATTTGGTAAGTGTGGTATGATTCAGTGTGTAAATAATAGGTGTACAGTGTACAATGTACAATGCATACTGTGTAGATTTTAGATTCTACGTACGAGCATTTCTCTGCTCTGTCGACGATGCAGAAAAAAAAGTTGTCAGGATCCCAATCGGATTTTAGTTCATTACTTGAGACTTGAGACTTGAAACTGCAATTCAAATATCTGTATTTAGTATTTACAAGTCCACGTCGACTCTTGTATCTTATTTCTTGCTTGCAAGATGCAAGATAAAGTAGAAATTGAAAGTGAAAAGAGAAAATTTGACTACTAACCAGGCCAAACCATGCCAGGCCAAGCCTGACTGCCTGTTTAAATTATCAGTGTGCAACATTCAAAATTCAAACCTGAACGTTTAGGTTGAGTGGGCGACTAAAAATGTATAATTTGCATGTCAACTTGGAATTTTGACGTGGGCTTTTGCACACACCGGGAGAGAGAAACAAGATAAAAATGAGAAAATTAGGTATACTAACTTACTCCGAGCACTGTTTACTGTGTACACACATAATTTATATTTTTATACATGTTTAAAATGCTAAGTGAGAAAAATCTGGACAGTGTATTTGGTATTTGGTATCTGTAATGAGAATAGCTATGATTTGTAATTTGTATTTGTATTTGTATCTCACATTCATACAAATTAGAAATGCGAAATAAGAGATGCAGGTTTTATCTTTTATCGCTTCTTCCTAGGGAATTTTTTGGCAGTGGAGATACGGAAATACTGTTCTCTCTTCTCCATTTCTAGTCTCTAGTCTCTAGATTATGTTTGCTAATTCTTATTGTATTTTACAGGAGTAGTTTCTTCTTCCTTTTTTATTTTAACTAAAGTCTACATTCTGCATAGTGTTCTTCTCCTCATCATAATCTATCTATCTATCTATCTACCTTCTATAAAATCCGTATCCTGTGGTGTCATTCCGTGTGTCAGGATCTAGCTTTAATTGCTATGACTCTGGCTGAGAGAAATGACTATAAAAATATTTCCAACATCATCAAATATTCTAAGCATTGATGAGTGACCTTATTTTTAGTTTGGAAATTGGAGTTGAGAATTTTTTCCTGTCAAAATACCCATGTTTTTGGCTGAACGAGTGAGGAAAATGAGCATTTTTGTATTATTAAATATTGAATATTCATGAGATATTTTATACATGAACGTGCATATCTCTCTTTTTCCATGTTAAATTCGGTAAGCGTTTTGTACAAAAAGTTGCTTCAAAACGCAAAACAACAATAGCAACTGTGGCGTTTCATTTTTCCACGTGTTTCCGGATTGACAGGACACAAATCGAATAAACGCAGTGGCGGAATAACTTCAAAAATAAATTAACAGCCAGCCACCTTTTAAAAGCAATACTAAAAGAATTCTCTAGAATCTCGAATGTTACATGTAAAATGAACACGAATTAGCAACACTTTTCGTGATGGTTGCCTGTATTTTTTGGCCAGAAAAATGAACAGTAACAGTTGCTTTTTAAAAAAAGTAAAACTACATTGAAATTGAAATAGTGGTCAACCCACGAAACTTGTAACAAACTTATAAAACTACAATAGCTATAGCTATTGTAGCATACTATAGCATTATAGCACTATAGCATTATAATGCTATAGTTCTAAGAATTTTTCGCTCATTTGTTTTCTCTCTCACTATGAATATAAATGACGTAACAACTCTATTATATTTTTCTGAGCCATCGAATACGATTTTCCGGTCATCTGACGGGCGTTTTTAGTTGTACAGATACAAATAAATGAACGATATATATATCCTCTTTCCTTTCACCTTTCCCTTTTCGCTTTCGTCAAATGAGACATAACAGTTAAAGTTAAAGTGTCATGCATTGACTCTTTATTCTTTGTTCTTTATCTGCTTCACATTTCACATGTGTCTCATCTCCATGTTGCTCGTTGCTCTCATAGTTTAGTTTGTAGTTTGAACCTTTTCAAGTGGCTGACAATTTGACAATAGGCTCTACAGTAAACAATAGACAGTAGAAAATAGACAGGAGGCACGAGATAGCACAAGAGAGTTGGACGCAAAGCTGAAAACAAGAAGCTAGAAATGTCTCCGAGACATGAGATGTCGGAATACAAAATACAAAATCCGAAATACATAATACGAAATGCGAATAAGAGTTGAATGTTTTTGGTTCAATATGTTTTATGTTTCATCTCATTTCCTGTCCCTTTCCGAATGTTTCTAATGTTTTGTCACCCCTTTCTGCTCGCGATTTTCTATGTCACTCCATTCCATTCCATTATATTCTCTGCTGCATCAAGCACAGTTGGCACAGGACAAATGTAAACAGTGTGAATTCTTTGATCTTTTTATACTGCCTGTTTAAACTCCTTCTTCCTTCTCATTGTCAATTTAGGCAGAATCCAAATAAATCAGGATAAAGTATACACAACGGTTTAAATAATGAATCCAAAATACAAAGTACAGGCTCAAAGCTAAAAAAAATCTATCGTACACCGGAGTAGGAGGTACTATAGGTTATAGGTACACGGGAATTACAATTTATAGCTACACTTTACAATTTCTCATCATCCTCATCATATAGAATAGAATAGAATATTTATTTGATATGGGTAGGCACCCTCTCAACTCGCGAAATATTTACAATGTATTTACATAATATTTTGATTCGAAGATCCTTGGAGGCTTTAAAAAAGCATAAAGAAATAAAAAATAAATAATAATAAATATTATTTTAGCTTATATAATATTATGGCAGTTTAAATAAATATTATTTCAGCTTATATAAATATTGTTTTAGCTTATGTAATAATATTAATGCATTTTATATAAATATTATTTTAGCTTATATAATAATATTATGTCAGCTTATCTTATAATAATATTGTGTCGGCCTATATAATAACATTTGGTTTATATAATAATATTAAATCGTCTTTTATATTTTTTCTAGATAGAATTAAACATTGGTATATATAAAAAAAAACAACAATTAGTCAATTAGTCGATCAGCAAGACATTTTTTCAAAAAATTAAAAATTTTAAAACATTTGGTTTCATTTAAATTGTCATAAAATGACTTTTGTAGGTAGAGGTTAAAGTTTATATCACAATCTTTACGGTGGTTCTCATTGTTTGGACAGATGAGTAAGTAATGTTCCATGTCCTCAAGAGTATTATTTTCACAATAAATGCACGATCCACTATATTCATTATTATTAAACCAGCCATTTAAATTTAAAGTTTTATTATGTATAGCCATGCGATTATAGTTTAATCTTAATTGCATAATTGTTGAGGTTACTGATAAGGGTAGATTAAAGGATTGATAAGGAGGAAGTTCATTTGGAGTCATAATATTTGAATAGTGTGGTATTGATGTAGAGTTTTTAACTTTTTCGGTATCAATGTCTATTAGTTTTAGTTTGTATCTATTTATTATTTCACTGTATTTATTTTTAATTAAATGAATATCTTGATTATTCCATACATCTTCTAAGTTAATATCATTTAAAATTTTCTTCATTTTCAGGCACCAACTATATTTTATATCATATTTATCAATATTATACATTGAGTTAAAATAGCAATCACTAATTAGGGATCCATCAGGTTTAGATAGAATATTGATCCAAAAATTAATTGTATTTTTTATAACTTGTAATTTAGTATGCATTCTATTATTTTCTAGGCGAACAAAATAGTAAGGAGTATTTCTAGGTAGTTTATATAATCTCTTGAAAAATTGTTGTTGAACGATTTCTATTTCGTCAAGATGATCCAATGCCCAGATTGGAGATGCATACATTAG
>JABASP010004283.1:0-10633 GCA_019776565.1 Sminthurinus signatus
AATTCAGCAAGTGACCAAGAACAAGAAGGACAAGAAAATGAGCAACAAGAAGAAGAAAATCTAGAAAATGACCAACAACAAGAAGAAGAAAATTTAGCCAATGAGAATGATCAAGCTGAAAATCATAATGAGGCTCAAATTTCAGACAATCGTCCAAGCGATTTTGACTTGAGAACCCAACAAAAGATTCTAATGTACCGTAATCGACACTGTCCATTTTGCAACATAACATTTAGACATGCTGGAGATATTGATGCACATCTTTATTCCATACATGCAGAATATTTTAATATCCAGGTTCAAGCTGGACAAGGACCATCTATTCCACTAGTTCTAACAAAAAGTTTATTCAATAACCTTACAAAAGTTTACGAGCCTGATCTGACAAACTATAATTTTACTGATATAAAAGTGCTATTTTCTACTCTATGGAGTGAAATTCATAGAATAATCCGTGAGGAATTGGATAAAAATAAAGCTGTTTTAATTAATATTCATACTAAAGGAACATTTACAAAAGAGAGTAATCTTGATTTGGCAAAAGTGATGAACTTGAAGGATGGTCACAATGATACTGATAATACTTCTGTGATTTTCACAAAGTGGCTTGACAGTTTTCACCATGCAATTCTAAATGCCAGCATGATTGATGAAATTTTATTGACCGCCCAGGACAAAATATTGAATGCTATTGAAAATTATGTTGATGGTAGTAGTGGACTTATTTTGCTTGACATTCCTCAACTAGAAATACTAATATCACATTATAATCCTTTACGTGGTGCAAAATACATGAAATTACCATTTTTATTAGCTCAAAAACGAGATGTTTTGAGAAATATTGACAATAGTGAAGAAACATTAGCGAATGATCCCGATCGCATTCCAAATGAGGAACTAATGTGCTTTGCATTTAGTGTAGTTGCTGGACTTTGCAACTATAAAACTAAAAAAGCAGAAACTCTTAAATCACGCAGATATAGATCAAATCTTTATAGAGTTAAAACGGATGGAATCAAATGGCCTATGAGTATGGATCAATTAAAAACTTTTGAAAGAAATAATCCTCGAATAAAATTGACTGTGTTTGGTTATGAAAGTGAAAAATATTTAGAAATGAAAGAAAATCCAACTTTAGACAAAGAAGGAGTTGAAATTCCACCGTGTGAAGAGTTGGAGAGTGAATATAATATTAAAAACTTTAAAAGTGAAAAGGATCGACAAAAGAAAATCTGTAAAGATGTTCTTGCAAATTCATTCCCTTTGTACCGAACTCAAAATCCAAATGGTACTATGGTAATTGATTTGCTCTTATACATCCAAGATCAAAATGCCCATTTCATGCAAATTAAGGATTTGGGAAGATTATTTCGTGAACCACATAAAACTAAACAATATTTCTGCCGTAATTGTCTTCAAGCATTTTTCAGTTATGAAACATTAGAAAAACATAATCCAATATGTGCATCAATGCCATTACAAAAAGTTACACTACCCGAACCTGGTACTGTAATCAAATTTGATCAGTATCAAAGGATGCTCAAATCCCCTTTTTTAATTTTTGCAGATTTTGAGAGTTTTCTAATTGAGAATCCCGATGGGCAAATTGATACAACAAAGAAAATTACAGATCCTCATGAATTCCGCTTTCAAGTAATCAAAAAAGCTGGAGTGACAAAATATGAGAAAATTCACAAACCTTGCGGATATGCGTGGATTTGTCTTGGATATGATGGTGAAGTTGTGAAACAAGTTGTGTATCATACTGAAGATGATAGTGAAGACGTTGCAAGACGATTTCTTCGTGAAATTACATCGTATGTCGAAGACTTGTGCGATGAACTGTATGAAAAAAATAAAGAATCCAAACAAATAATGAACAATGCTCCAGATGATCCTCCACCGATGGATGTTTTGTGTTACTTTTGTGACAAAGTTATCGTTCAAGAAGATGATACAGCAGTTCGTCATCATGACCACTACACTTTTGAGTTTGAAGGGTGGGCACATCAAGAATGTAATATTAGTGCATCTTTTGTAAATAAAGTTCCCATTTACATGCATAATTTCATTTCTTATGACAGCCATTTTGTAATATCAGCTTTGGATGATCCTTGCGTAACAAGCAAATCTGTAATCCCTTTAAGTTCGGAAAAGTTTATTTCAATTGAGGTAAATCGACAATGCCGATTCATAGACTCTCAACGTTTTTTAAACGCCTCTCTAGACGTTTTAACTAAATCATTGTTAGGCGGCGGAAGTGGCAATTTTAAAACAGTCGATAGTGTGTTCAAAAATCGAGTCGGTGACAAGGATAAACTATTCAAAAAGGGTGTTTACCCATACAATGAAGTTACTTGTGCGGCCGATTTCTTAAAAGATAAATTGCCACCTCAAGAAAAATTCAAAAATGATTTGTCTGGTCTAGAATTGGATGATGATTCATATAAACATGCCGAAGATGTTTGGAAGTCTTTCCAAATAAAGAATATGGCTGAATACCACGACCTCTATGTTTTGCTGGACACAGCGCTCCTTGCTGACATCTTTCAGAATTTCAGAGTCGAACATCTTGCCCGATTTAAAATAGATCCAAGCCATTATTTGAGTCTCCCTCAGTTAACTTATGACACAGCATTTAAATTTGGGAATGTGGAACTCGATCTAATTTCTGACATTGACATGCACCTTTTCATCGAACAAGGGCTAAGAGGAGGGTATGCAAGTGTCGGTAGTCTGAGATATGCTGCAGCTAATAACAAATACATGAATGACTATGACCCCAACAAACAGGACAGCTATATACTATATTTGGACAAAAATTCTTTATACCCCTGTGCCCTAGCGGAGAAATTACCAACTAAAAATTTTCAATTTGTTCCAGAACGTGAAATTTCAAAATATAGTACGCAATTTATCCATAACCTCACTCCAGAAGATGCTGAGGGATGTATTTTGGAGGTGGACTTGTCAATTCCTGATTCTTTACACGACTACTTTAATTGCTATCCACCATGTCCAATCAATCGCGCCGTTGAAGAGGATGAAATATCGTCATATCAAAAAGAATCAATGGAAATCTGCGGAATTAAAAGTGTTGCCCTTAAAACTCAAAAACTTGTATGCGATTTACTTCCAAAAAAGAATTATATTGTTCATTATATAGCTCTTAAAAAATATCTTGAGCTGGGTGTAAAACTAGACAAAGTACACAAAGTTTTAAAATTTGAACAAAGTAAATGGTTATATAATTATATTGAACATTGTACAAAGATGAGACAAGTGGCAACTAGCGAATTTCTCAAGGATTACTGGAAGGCAAGTATGAATTGTACATACGGAAAATGTTTGGAATCCAAAAGGAAGCGTACAAATGTGAATGTTGTAGTTAAACGAGAAGTTGCTATTCGACTTATAAAGAAAGCTACTATTCAAGATATTATTCCACTTAATGATTCAATGGCTCTTTTTGTGATGAGGAGAGTATCTGTGTACTTGGACAAACCTATATTTGCTGGTATGAGTTGCCTGGATTTAAGTAAGGCGATGATGTACGATTTTCACTATAATTATATTAAAAAATTATATAATGATGACGTAAGACTGCTAGGGACGGATACCGACAGCTTTATGTACTACCTGGTGACCTCTAGTGACCCCTACGTGGACATGAAAAAACATGAAGATGATTTTGACATGAGTGCATATCCTCAAGACCATCCAAAGTTTGGATTTCTTTTTAATGACAAAAATAAAAAGGTTCGCGGTAAAATGAAGGACGAGAGCCCCCAAACTGTAATAACTAAATTTGCATTCATCAAACCTAAAATGTATAGTTATATAACTGATGAATATTATTGTAAAAAACTTAAAAAAATTACCACAAAAACTTGTATGAAAGCAAAGGGTATTCCAAGCGGATGGGTGTCACGAAATCATAACTTTCAAATGTATGAAGATGTTTTGTTTAATAGTAAAGTCACTACAGCAACATTCAGAAAAATATCATCAGAAAGGCATAAATTATACACTACAAAATGTACTAAAAGGGGTATGAATCCTTTTGACTCTAAACGTTTTCATATTGATGCATTTGTCAGTTTGGCCCTTGGTCATAAAGACACTGCACAGTTTTTGTAATCCTATATAAATACTTCAAATTATAAAACTAATAAATCATTTGTAAATAGTCTTTGATTATGGATAGAGTTATCTCTTACAACTATTCTCTGCAAACACCTTTCAATCTTATCATTGCTGGACCTACTCAAGCTGGTAAAAGTCAACTAACTAAACAAATTCTAATACGAAAAGATGAGCTGATGGTACCAAGTCCCGAACGGATTACATATTACTATGGTGTTGAACAACCTCAGTTTTTTAATGAATTGAAAAGTCTGATTCCCACTATAGAATTCAAAGAAGGATTACCAGAACGATTTGGAGATGGTCTAAGAACTAATCTACTGTATGTTCTAGATGATCTCATGACGACTGCATCTAAATCTGATGATGTATTGAATGGATTTATACGAGAGTCTCATCATGAAAACTGTAGCATAATCCTTTTGGTGCAAAACTTCTATCATAAAGGTCTGCGAGAGCTTTCACTTAACTCAAAGTATTTAATTCTATTCAAGAATCCTCGAGATACAGCATATCTCAAAACCCTTGGACAACAAATGAATGGAGGCAAGAAGAATAAAAAGTTTGAATCTGCTTATAATCAATGTATTGCTGCACCGCATGGATATATTTTTATAGATTTAACACAAATGCAAAATGATGATTATAGATTTAGGAATAATGTTTTTGGATGCGATAAGAATTGTATTGTTTTTGGTTAGTTTTTTAAATTTTTATTTCCTTTTATAAAGAACATTAGAAAATGAATAAAAAAAAATTGTACAAATGTAAAAACTGTATATAATGGTGTTTTTTTTTTCTTTTTTTAAATATTCATACTTTATACATAATTCATTTATTTTTAAGCATATACAAAAAAAAGAAGTGAGTTTAGAAATATACTAATTCTCAAATTATTTCTATCATTAAACATTGAATAATTCATATTATATTTATTTATTTACAAAATTTGCAATGAACTTTATGACATTCGTTTCAATGCATTGATCAAATCAGTATATGTTGTATAAATGTTAACAACTCTATTTGAGACATTATTCTTTTGTCGAATTTTCAAAACTCTTCCATGAATTTGAATGGTTGGGATTGATAAATATTGTAATTTATTTTCCATACTTTCCTCACGTTTTTCAACTCTTCCAGGCGATTTTTTGTAATAGACTGTAGCAATTTTTTTCAACTCTGCTTCCTTTTTTCTTACAATGGTCCGTCGAGCTTTTGGCTCCAAAGTTTTCTTATACTCATCAAAACGATTTCGTTCATTTTGAAAATCAAGTTCTGAAGAAATTGGATTCCACGAAAATTCTGCAGGCATTTGTGGAGTTAAATTTTGTTCCAATTCACTCAAATAACTCTGAACTTCCTCTACACCAATTTCCTGCGCAAAACGATCCAAGAATTCAACAACTTCATTTAATTGTGATTGTTCCTGTGGCGACGAATTCTGCACTTCCATTTTTTACAACTGTTATAATACTTTCAAGATCGATTTTAGAGTCACTTGTTTGATGTAAACAGAAAATCAAGCACGATAAAGATAAAATGAATGCAATATAGGGAATCACGAGAGCAATTTTTTGTTGATATTCTACGGGCAAATGTTGCATACTAACTGAGAAATTTGAGCCGAGACTCTTCCTTTTATTCTGAATCCGATTCGGCTACAGACTGTTTGGACTTTGTTTTCTTAGCATGCTTGAAACGTTTTGCTTCAACCTCGGCATCAGCCACTTCTGTCAATAACACTTTGACTTCATCAAGAGGTTGATGAGTAACCCGCATGTACTTGATAATATTACGAATGACCTCAGGACCTTGTCGAATGTCAAAATTGAACAGCATTTTGGTATTTTCCTCTGTCCTTCGCTGAATATTTATGTAAATACGATTTTCTTTTTTGAACATTTGTCTTTCAAACCAACATTGAATTGGAGCTTTTGCTGTAGAGTAAGTGCTGTCCATATTTGATTGAGTATCTTCAATGTCGTTTGAATTGTTCATGGGAAGTCGAGAAGTGTGAAGCGCTATACAAAATGTAAACAACTGTTGAATAAGGTCTAGAATTCGGGTGAGGAGCGGTTTACGATGAGTGCAAGAGGGATCCGTCTCAGGCAGTGTTCAGAGAGTGACTACTACTCATGGCGGACCTTCACGAGCTCTTTATGGTACCAGCCACCTTGAATTGGTTCGTTTTGTGAGTCTAATAAGTAATACATTTTTGGGTTACTTTCACTTATTCGGGATACTGTGAATATCTCCTTATGATATCGTTCTGAATACCCCTTTTCAAATTGGTTCTTCATTTTGCTTATTAAAACTCTATCACCTATTTCAAACTTTGCAGCTTGAGTACTTTTAAACTGTTCTTTGCCGTAAAGGTTTGTCCAAACAGTTCCTTCATTCCGAGCATTTACTTCTCGTGGCGCCATTTTGATACTTTTGTGAAATGATGAGTTATAGTTTGATATTAACATGGGTAAAGCTTTTATGAATCGAGTAGTTTTGTTATGTGTCATAAATCGCGCAATTTTAGACATTAAAGTCCGATTGAATCGCTCAATCAGACAACATTTTAGTTCCGATTCTACATGGAAAAGTTTGATGTTTTTAGATTTCAAAAACGTTTGAAAATCACCTTGAAATTCCATACCTTTGTCAGCCTGTATTAGTTTAGGCATTCTTTTAGATTTTAGAATGATTTTAAATGCGTTTAAAACCGTTTTTGAACTTTTATTTTTCAAGGGAATGGCCCAGGCAAACTTGCTAAATGCGTCCATAACCGTTAAAATGAACTTGTAATTATTATTTGACTTTACATACTTTTCAGATATTACGACCAAGTCCATTACCCATTGCTCGTCGATCCCATTCACTATTACTCTACGCCGCTTGAACTTATGTGGTGCAGGAAAGTGTGTAGTATATGCTGGGATGCCTTGTAGCGCATGAATGACATCTTGTTTTTTATAATTCTTGTGATTTTTATGAAATGTGCTAGCCCCACTAAAAGCGCCTTTAATTTTAGGATTTAGATACTCCCGCTTAATTTTTGTTTCCATGTCCTAAGCACTACTGATATTTTTTTGGTGATTACAGAGTTATATATATAATTGCTAGATTGGATTTTTGAGGGCATTATCATTTTACTTCTCAAACTGTAAACAATGAGGCGATTGATTGCCAATAAGAATTTTTTGAAGCAGTGCCAATGCAGATCCCGAAGCTTGCAAACGTCTTTGATAAGACGCGCTACACCTGAACAAGTCTCTACACTATGTGAGTGTGCCTACAATGTTATTAAAGGAAATGTACGTCTCTCATCTACAGCAGTTCGAAAGTTGCGTCCTTACAAAAGACATCTCTACGATCTTGGTAATAAAAGACTGAGTATAAAAAAGAAAAAGAAAATTCTTCAAAAGGGTGGATTTTTACCGGTCTTGGCAAAACTTGCAACATCCATTCTTGCTGGCTGGTTATTGAGACGAGGTGATGGCTAAGAGAATGAAATTAATGGAGGAGTCCCTTTTTAATATGCTGACGAATCAACGCTATAATCATGAAAATACTCTCTTGGAACAAAAAAACGAAGTTTTGAAATCAGACATTCCAGATACTGTCAAGCTTGACTTTTATCAAAATATACTACGAAATCTTGCTAATAAAGAAGCATATGATGAACGTGCAAAAGATGTTGAGCAAAGGTCAGAAGCAGAGGGCCCGATTGAAACAACAATGGTAAAAAAATCTAAAAAGGTCAAGAAAAAACAGCCTGAAGTATCTGGGGAGTTAAGCGCGGAAACGTTAAAAGGGAGAGGTCAGGACATTGTAGAGTATTTTAAAAAGGTTGGAATTGAATGGGATGGTAAAAAACGTGTTATTATTGATAAAAAACTTGTGCCAAATTCGGATATGGATGAAATCGTGAATAGTTTAAAGAGTGCAAAACAAACCAAATCCAATACCACACATGGATTTTTAGAAGTACTAAATAAATTGCAAAATCAAGAACTGCCAGAGTATGTTTTTACACATGGTGTAAAAAATGTCATCCAGAAACCGAGTAGCCCAGTAGTGCGAAAATCAAGACGCCATCAAGAAAACATTGCATTTCAATGGGAAAATTTATAATTTAATTTTAAATATTTTATTTCAAAAATTTTGTACAACATTGTACTGTTTTACATTTCTTTTTACAATTGTTTTTTAATAAATAACATTTGGATTTTACAAAATGGCTAACAAGTTGGTCATTTTTTAAATAATTTTTTGAAAAGCTACAATAAATTGATTTTGGGCTATAATTATTGATTCGTTTCCATAAAAAAAATAGTGCATAATTTCCACATACAAAAGAATTATAACTTTGCAATCTTACAGTATTTTCTTTAACAACTTTCCTAAGTTTATGTACAAAACGTTTAAAATGTATTCCATATTCATCTAGTCCGAATCCATATGAGTCATAAAATTCAATAGGAGCATGCTTGTCATTTATAAATATACTTATCCAATGCTCTCCTGACTTTGAGCTGGGATCCGTATTCGCTACAATACAAAGGGGAAATTTCTTTATTTTCATGTTTACTAACTCGTCACATGGTAAAACATGTGCTTGTCCTTTTCTTCTACAGATACCGTGAAGGTATTTAAGTATCTCCAACGTATTCATTCTAATGATTACTACACAATAATCAAATGCATGTGCTTTTATACGCGGGAGCTAACAATTTCGTTCAAATTTTAATCAATCCTGATTGAAATCAGCAAAAAACACATTCTTATGTTTGTCAATATGAAGGGTTGATAATGATTCAGTATAACAAAGAACTGTGAGTGCAGCTGTTGTGGCCGTTCGAAATTTTAGATTAATTTGAATACTTCCGAATTTGGGTGGTGTGGGCATGTCCGACTCACTGCCAAAATCGTAAACAAATACTGTTTTATTATTTATAAAATCTTCAAGTGTAAAGTCTAATCCAGTATCGCAATTGGTCAATCCTAAACTGTCGTACAGCATTCGATAAGGTTGGATAACTCTACGGGATGCCTCCCGGAAGTCTACATCTAAACGTCTAGCGTCAACAAAGTTGGAGTTGTTGGTAACTCCAATGTAGCTTAATGCATGATCTCCAAATACAAAAGGATTTGTAGTTACACTTCCAAGTACATTGGCCGTTCCAACTAGTGCAATCACTATTCGTTGCGGCATTAATTTGTCAAACAAATTACTGTTAATATGATTCAATGTCCCGATAGGTAATGTGTAACTTTTTATGTCAACCTTTTTCATGTTATAGCTTGCAATCCGATTTTGCTCAAATGCTTGGATATGTTGTAATTGCAAGTCTGGTAAAATATTATGTTTCCGGTAATGCATAGTTGCCTCGAGTATAGCGACTCTAAAATGAGGTTGAGCCGTCCCTGTTGCTGCAGTTGGTGCAAATGTGCAAAAATCATCCGGTGATCGATGCAATACAATTCGTATGTCTATGCCTGGGGGTAGGTAGACGTTTTGCATAAAGAAGTCTACATTTAAGCGTCCCATTACTTCAAATAGTTTACTGCCTTTCGTCAACTCCCATCGTGTTTTGTAACTGTCATCAGTCGTGTGACTGGTAGATCTTGGATTTTTTTCTTTGTAGTACATTGAGCATATAGATTGCCCTTTGTTGAATTCTTTGCTACATGTTAGTAATCTCTCAAAGTATGCTCGGAATGGATGATGGCCACTAGCTGGCGTTACAGGTACTTCTTTCACAAATACGTCAACTCTTTCAAATGCAGAATCCAGAAAATTGTTTATAGGTGCTACAACTACAGTATCTGCAAGGTCCGCGCCATCAGAGCCTACAATTTTGCACTGCATATACAATTCAATAGTGGATACATCAATATAGTGGGAATCTGATCCAGCAATTGTAAATGTTAATGGTGCAGAATTATCAGATAGAGGAGCAGCAACATTTTCGATACATCGATCTGTTCTTTGAATTGTTACATCATAAGCTTGCTCTTCGAATAGATTGACTTGGGAATTAATATATGAAATGGGAATATTTACTTTTGATGCACCTTGTTTTTGTTTAGGCATTAAAATATTTTGCGAAAGTCTGTTCGACTTCTCCTCTTCTTCTTCTTCTTATTCTTTTTAGCTTTAGCTAATTTTCTTTTTCTTCCTTTACCTTTCTGTTTTCTGCCTTTACCTTTCTGTTTTCTTCCCTTACCCTTCTGAATTCTCAATCTTTTTCTTTTTCTTTTTATACCTTCGGAGGTGCGCTTGCGTTTACGGCCTGATCCAGACTGATTAATTAAATCTTTTCCCATTGCTTTTAAACTATTTAAGCTATTCGTTTTCAGTGATTCTTTTAAAGATTGGCCATCTAATATATCATTTGCAATATTTTTCAACGCTGATTTAGCATGTGGTAATACATGTTTTTTAGCTGCCGGAAGTAAATGATTTCTTGCAAATGGTAAAAACACACGC
>JABASP010004284.1:0-10629 GCA_019776565.1 Sminthurinus signatus
AACAATTTGAGGGGTTCGCACTTCAGATTTTCAACAAAGTTGTAAAAATGCAACGGTCTAGTGTACAGTGTATACTGTATACACTAAAAACTATAGAAGGCAATACTTTGGCTTAACGATCCTCATACTACTATTTAATATTTATACTACTGAAAGTTTATTCTGTCACGGAAATAAATGAAACAAGGGAACAGAAAACAGAATCCACCTGACACACAAAATACAAAATACAAAATGCTAAATGCTCAAATTCTCAGTACTACATATTACAGTCATATAATCTTACAGTTATAGTCCCAGTCATAGTCATTGTCCTTGTCGTTATCCTACTTCCTCTGGATTCAGAATATTTGAAATTTTCGAGACAATTTTCATTAGGCAATGTACATATAACTTTATTTGATTCCTGACATTTTACAATATACTTGATACTTGATATGTATCTATAACCCTGCATTCTTGAAGATAAAGTACTTGTCTTGTGTATTGTCGCTATTAATTCCATTTAAATTATTCTTTGTTTCTCATGATCCTCTTAGATATTTCATTCCAAAACAAACGGAAAAGAAAAATAAATTAGAGAAAAATAAGAAAATACAAAAATAACCGTGTTACAAACAGTTTTTTCATGCTGGCACACTCACAAATTAATATTATTATTTAATACCATATTCGAGTACTTGTGATCAAGCTCACTCCAAATAAAATATATATAAAAATTATCCTGGTTTAAGAATGAAGAAAACCCGTTGTCGTTGTGTTTACGTTTTATATTTTATATGTACAAATTGTAGATATAGCTATAATATTATTTGAAAGATGAACTACAGTTCTGGTACGGTCCTTCAACTTTCCAACTTGATTCAAATTTAAAATGCTGTCAAACGTCCTTTTTACGAGGCTTTGAATTTGGATTTGGGATTTGGATGTGATTGAAGTACAAAGCACAAAGTACAAAGCATTTGCAAATTTTGGATGGCAAGATGTTTTTTTAATGCAGTTAAAATGAGTTAAATCGTATATCGTATTCTATGACCGAATCGTCATATTTTTCTTACTTTATTTTTCTCCTTCCTTTTTCTGCACCTACTTCATTTTAAATTGCATTAGTATCCACCGGCGTACCTCTTAAATATTTATATATACACACGAGTAAAAAAAAAGTTCACTTCATCATAGTCACTCATCTCTTGTGCCTTCTGCCTTACATCTTATATTTTTACACTACACACTGTACACTTTTAAGTACACTTGTTCTCGCATCCATCGTTTTCTTTTCCTATTCTCGTTTTCATTTCTCATTTGGATCCAATGACAAAAGTTTCTACATATAATATTTTTTTAAATACACGATTATGGTCGTGTGTATCACCAAAAAAACGCGCTTTGCACACTGTACAGTGCACAAAGTACGGCCAACAGTGGAACTGCATTACTCAAGTGCCTGCAGCTGTATGACTTTGACAATGAACAAATACAATAAACCAAATGACAAACAATAAAGTCAGCAAGAGTAGAGACAGGACGAGATGGGATGGAAAGGACTGAAATGAAATGCTAATATAAATACTAACGGGGCTTTTGAAAGAAAGAAAGAAAGAAAGAAAAGGAAGAAGAGTAGAAGGATGCAGTTAAATTGAATTGAACCAGTTGAGTGCAGCAGGAAAGATTCATCTTTTATTGTCCTTGTAAATACTTGAAACGTAAACAAGAAACAAGATGCAACCGCATTTTTTTTCGCATCCAGTGAAACAAGAAACAAGACAAAGACTCTTATTTTTAGGTACATATTTGACTGTATTTTCTCACATTAGTACACAATGCAACAATTTCTTCACATTTAATATTTATCTTTACTTCAAGAGTACTTGTAATTTCTAATGAACTACTTTTACTCCTGATTTTTTGAAAGAATAATATTTACCTTGGACGACTTTGAACTTGAACATTTCTTACAATGAAACTTTTTTTTCCTGCAGCATCTAGTGTTACATGTATTACGAATTACTATTTTGTATTTTGCAAAAGCCCGAGTCTGGCGTTCGTCGGTAGTCGGTAATTTCTAAATCTGTTTAACGTTTTTAAAGCTTTTGTGAAATTTGTATGAAAGAATAAAAGGGATAAAGCTACAAAAAGTTTCATGCTAAATGTTTCTGAACATTTGAATTTAAAGTAAAAAATATTGCTATTGTACTTGTACAAGAAAGGAACACGAGGATGGAAAAAACTAAACGAGAGGATACCAGAGATTTGCCAAGTGTCAAAAGAAACCGGAAATTCAGCAAAAAAGTGAAACGTAATACAAAGGAATGAAAAATGGCTAGCTATAGCCTTGATTTGACTTTTTAGCATACCCTTATTTCCAACCCAAGAGCTCCCACGTTTGTGAACATTTGTTTCCTGTCATTTCCAGGGAAAGTAGGTTTGTTTCATCTTGGAAAGTACAGGATTAGAAATGTGTGCCCACAAGTGTACACACAAATCAAGACAAGTGATTTTTCCTCCTGACAAATCGTTCAGCCTTCCCTTTCGTACCTTCCACAGAGAGCAAAAACATAAAACATCAGAGCAGACGGACTTTTTATGAAACACTAATATTGAATTCATTGCTCTTTCTAACACCTGTGTACAGAAATAAAACGGTAGTATGAAAATTAAATGTTTTAACATGTATAAAGTCTGTCGTGGTCAAAAGCATGACGGCCGAAAATGTATCTAAAATATTTACGAGGAACAACAAGAAACAAGAAGTAGCAAAATTAAAATACCCAATTGAGTTAAAACTACCAATTTAGAACAGTAAAATCATGACAAAAAACTATAAAACCCGTTATTATTGTTATATAATGTTAAAGAGTGTAGAGAAAAAAATCAAATAATATAATGTCGTAGACTTTAGTGAAAAAGTTTAATGTACGGCTGTATCTCAAATAAACAGTTACCAGTTACTGACGTTTCTTCTTGCTTATTTCAGTTCAAGCATCCTCATTTTACACACTATATAATACACAACCTTCAACAGAATACTTAATACAAGTTTTAATTAGACACTTTCGACAAGTTTTATGGCTACACTTTTAAAAGATACACAACACACAGGACTCCGTACAAGTACACAGGTATTTTAAGCACCACACATGGTTTGTAACTTTCACCCTCATATGAAATGTGTAGGTGCATATGTGCATGGAGAAAAAGGAGCATGTGGGATGCATACACAGAAAAAGTAATGAACGAAGGATATAATATATAATACGTAATACATACGGTGTACGATTTACTTAAGTAGCCTCTGTTTCTTCCTGTTTCTTTCAGCATCCATCCTTCGTTTTGTTTCCTTGTGTTACAGTCAAAAATACTTAATATATCTAAAGGTATATCACAGAGTTTGAAAGTAAATTCGCAAAGCTATTACCACATGTAGTATCAAGTATGTACATAGAAAATACGAATAAGGAAACAAAATACAAAATACGGAGGATCGAGGATTAGAGGATGAAGCCACAGGTGCAGACTTACGAGGTGCATATGCATATCTATAGCTTCTACTTCCTCTTTTAAGACATAAAAATAAACTGCTGGCCTTATTTTGAAGTTCTAGTACACATGGACCTCGTACGAATACGTATACGTACAGTGTACATTGTACATGAGCTAGGAAAAATTGTAAGAGAAATTTCCACAAAGAATACTTACTTTTTCTTCCAGACTTTCTCCAGAAACTTTCTCTCCAACATCTATTTAGTATTTAGTATCTTCAAAGAGAAAGCGTCCTGAATCCAAAACATTGGGTTTCAAATGTATTAGGGATAATCTTCATAAGAAAGGTACAGAACAAAGAATAGCTCTACATTTCTAGCAAGATCATCATTCCTTTCCGCTGTAGAAAAATTAATAATTGCGCCCTAAACTATGAAATACGAAATAAGAAATTTTCCAAGAAATGATTTCAAAGCCTTTGATAGTTGATAGTTAAGAACTAAGAAATGTTGATAACGAGAATAGAATAACGTTGTACATTTTACAGTTACTCTTTCAGTTAGTTTTTGTGTCGTCTCAATTTATTGAAAGAAAATACTTTCAATTTACTTTTTAATTTTTTGTAGATGCATTGCTTTTAATTTTCCTGCTCTAGAAATATCAGTCATCACAAGAAATGTACACAAGGATGTTTTTGATTGTTTTCTACCCCTCAGTAAAAAATGAAATGAAAATATGTTAAAACAGCATCAACTAGGAATTACAGTTCAGGAAATTTATAGTGAAAACCGCATAATATAATAAATAATAATTATAGAATTTGAGTCATCTTTACTGTTTTTACATATACATCAAAGCTTTCATCAATCCCGAGTTTTTCTAGCACAGTTCAATTTAGCTCTTGATCAGATTTGTTGATCAATTCCCTTCATTATAAAATAACACGACGGCTTTAAATAAAATTACCGCTGAATAAGGAGCAAAAACTGATCTATATACAATGTACATGCACGTTTACGGAAATATTCATAATTCATAAGCAATCAAATTACAACGCGGTTCGTCCTATAGAAATTAACACCACCACTAATTAGTCTACGCCATGTAGCGAGTGTCTACTATACATAAGATTTAATTTGATTCTAGATTCTGGATTCTAGAGTTTCTAGAGTTTCCATGTTCTCATCAACGCCCACACAACGTGTTGAGTGTCCCTTTTCATGTTGTCTGGTTTGTTTAAAGTAATCAGGACACTTGGAAGGCTTTTGTATGCAAAATCGTCATTGTCAGTAATTTCTGGAAACTCCTTGAAAAGTTTAATCAAACTGTAAACTGTAAACCGTCCCAGTGTTACACATTCTAATGTCCGCGAGACGATATGTTAATCAAGTTGTCATGCAGATGGGGATGTAAACTTTCCAAGAAGCCAAACTGTATCTCCATGTTAATCATTAATCATGTTCCCGGGAAACCACCCAAATATTTTTTGTGGCATTCTCTTCTTCCGGTCAGAAAAGTATTTGAAATAAACCCTAAGTTTCGGCCTTTGACAAATGCAGCAAAGTCCTCTGTCGTCCTGACCTTAAAAAACGAAAACAAGAAGGGCTAAGATTTTTAGGTAGATGAATGAGAAAAAAAATAGGAGGGAAAAAACTACACGGGAAAATATCGTAATACCGCAAGATAATACATTTTGAATATGTAAAAAAATAATAAATAATAAATAACTACAACGTAAAGAATGAAAATGGAAATGTGGACAGAAAAATCCGTAGAATGGAGCATAGTCTTGGTCAAAGATGTTGCATAGTATAGAAAAGACTAACGAGAAGGGATGGGTTTGATACAACATAACAATGGGCATGTATGTATATTGCATCTTGTACAATATATAAGACGGATTTAAACCAAACAAAACCCGAGCTGAGTACAGAGGAGTCTGGAAATTCCAGTTTAAGAGAGAATGACAGAAAGAGGGACTTTAGAATTTAGGAAAAGGAGAAAACGGTGAAAGGAGAAAATGCCACGAGCGAGCATTAGAAAAAAGGATGGAATGGGACTTTGTAAATATTTTATACTCACTGCACTGTACTACATTCTATATTCTATATTCTAAGCTTTATACTGTACATTGTACATTGTACATACGTATTCTGTACTGTGTAATGCATGCTTCACTCTACTGTACTCTGTACTCAATTTTCGTCCTTTCTCTTTATCTTCCTCCTTCATCTTCCATCCTTTCCTTTAAAACTATATCTCCTGTCCAAACTTCATATAGCCCGAGACGTAAGCACATACTTTGTTCCAGTTGGATTTAGAACCATTTCTAGTCCTAGTTCTCTGGTCTGGTCTGGTTTGGTTTTGGTTTTGGTTCGGAAGTTGACTTTGCCCTAGCTTTCTATCCCTTTCATTCCCCTTCTTTTTCTTCCTCAACTCCTCTACTCGACTCTACTCTACTTTCGTCTGGTCTCCTCTCACAGTGCTATTATGATGATACGCCATTCCAATATCGACTTTTCATGCACAGTGCAAAAACTACAAAGTACAAACTACAAAATATTATATAAACTACAAACTAGTACAATATACAGAAATATACACACATAGTTGTGAAAAAGATGTATCATAATATCATATCAGCACAGTTTATTACATGCACACCAGATGACATTCGTCACACACACACAATACAAAGTCATGGAATGAAATGAAAGTGGATTCATATTAAATAATACACGTGAGCTTATTCCTTATTCCTCCTCTTCAGCTTCCATCTCCATGTACTTTCACTCCTTTTCTCTCATTCACAATGAAGCCTACACACACACACACAAAAACACACACATATATAAAGATGAATATGTATCTTTTGTACTTGAAACTTTGAACCTTTAACTGCATGGGAATAAATACCATTTCCCTTTTATTATATAATATACATATTACATATAGTAAGTTCATCTTATCCTTTCCCATTTTATACTTTCTACTTTATACTATACACACATCACGTAATACATTTTACATCTACATTTATATATTTAATTTAGAGGACTTTCTCCACATTTCTTATGACTCTGTCTACGTGTGTTTTTGTGTGTTGTGTATTGTGCATTGTGTCTCATCCTCTTCTTTCATATACAGACTAACGTAGAGAACCCGTAGACCATAGACACGTACACGTACAGAATAGGAATTTGTGCATGCACTGTACACTGTACACGCAGAAGAGGAGAGGGAAGTAACCTGTGGGTATATTCCACATTCAGCATTGGATAAAGAAGGCAGCAGTGCCAACGGCAGTGGCAGTCGAGTACGACAACGGCAACAGCAACGGGAAAAACTTGTGGATCGACACCTCACACTAAGTAAGAAGAGTCAGAGTCAGCCAGAGCTAGCGAAAGGAGAACGGAAGACAACGAATGAGCTAAGCCATGAAAGCCATGTGCGATGGAGAAAGGACGTGACGTCAGTCGCACACACACACATGTACGTAGAAATACACACACCCATTCAACTATCCAACTATCCAACCATCCAGCCAAACTAAACAGGCCATGTCAAATCAAGCAAGTGGGTATATAACGACGAGAACTTGTGGTTCCCTCCTATGACTATAACTGTCACTATGGTATGGTATGGTATGGTATGGTGGAGTGAAAAGTGTTATCTGCTTCAATCTACAGATATTTTATCCCATGGTCTATGACTACATTCAACAGTACCAACATGTACATACTGTGTATTCTATATTGTATATTGTATATGACCAGGACTGAATGGATCATACATGTTTTGTGTATTATTTTGAACCTTCTTTCTTTCTTTCTCTCTCTTCTCGCTTATCCATCCACATTCTGTATTCTACATTCTACATTCCAGTTCCAGTTCCACTGCGCAGAAATCTCTCCTGCTGCTCTAGACTTTAGGCTGCTGCAGACTACGGTATTGTATTGTATTTATCCTGTGTACAAAAGAAGAAAGATGCGAGTAGGTAGAGAATAGCTATAGAGAATATACTTGACTGTAAAGTGTGCAGTGTAGACTGTACTGGTGGATGGATGGATGGATAAGTACCACAATGTAAAAGTAAAAGTATGTAATATGTAATATAGTGGATGAAATGGAATGGGAGGAAATTGTCCACACTGTGAATTGTGAATGTTTAAGCGTTCCTTGTACATTGTACATTGTACACATATTATTTTATTTTATTTTGGAGGTAGAAACCACTATTTTACATTTACATTTTACATGGATTTACCACCTAGTAATATTATGCACCGAAAACATACAGTCTACAGTTGACTATATGTATAATGTATAATGTTTAGAAGTAGTTTGTATTTTGCATGTACTCGTGAAAAGTATAATAATATGTATATTTCGGATGTAGGGCATCCGAATTTATACCAAGAGTTTTATATTTATTTTGTATTTTGTATTTCACATATTACATAGTTTAATATATTGAACATACACGGCTATGTTTTGGTTAAGAATTTTCAGAGCTGTACACTGTGAACTGTGCGCCGTACCTCACTCTCATTCCAATCCCCTTTTTACATGTAGAATGTACAGGTTATAGAGGTTACGTACACTGGTACGTACACTGGAGCTTGAGATAGAATTTGAATTTGAATTTGAGTTGGCTGGTTGGTTGGTAGTTTAGTAGGAGTAAAAGTAGGAGCAGGTCGGAAGAGAAGAAAATCGAATGCAGGAGGAAAAAGAGAGAGTAGAGTAGGAAGTAGTAGGAGTTGGGATGAAGGAAGGAAACGGCGAGTTTTCACTCTCATGTTCACTGAGTCATTGTCAGTTGTCGGTGGAAGGGAAAAGTTGCGTAGACTCTAGACTCTAGACTCAAAACTCAAAACTGGAGACTCACAGTACAGTCAAAGTAGTAGTATTTCCACTCATTCTTTCTCATTCCATCTCCACTTTCTCCTCCTCATCTCTCTCCATCTACATCTACATCCACATCCACCCATCTTTGCCTATCATTGGATCTTGTCGAGTCAAAAGTACACATATGCATCTCTCAATCCTTCAGTCTTATCTGTATTACAGACACAGTACTGCCATGTCTACATCCAAATCCAAACGTCCACCGAATACCAAACCAAATATGCAAACCATACCACATAAACAAAAACTGTTTCGACAATTCCCATATTCCTCTCCCCCACATCCGTAGGTTTTAGTTTGAAACAGTCCATTTTCATATAATATGAATCCCCTCAAAATGCCCAATTTTATACAAACAAATATTCCTGTATTGGCCAAAAGTCAAACTAAAAACATACATGCATTATACATTTATACAATATAATTTGTTCCCCATCTTTTGATATTGTTGGGGTTTCTTTTTACTTTTTCCAAATTTTATTATGAGCAGCTACGAGTTTAATAATAAAATTTCCGCTATGGCAATACTATAAAATTTTACTCATAACTCATAATACTTCATAATATTACGTACGTACATTTTCTTTATTTTTTATGATGCTGAGATATAGTTGAAATTTGTTAAATATTATCAGTGTTGGATCTCTATAAAGAGAAAGCATCTTGATGGTCGACATTCGACAATTTTCCCAAGCTTCTCCATCATTATCATCATCATCAAAAATGGAGCATCATCAAGCCTCTCCATCATCATCAGAGCATCAAGATAATCAGTCATCACTTTATCCCGGGACGACAACATCATCACCGCATTAATAATGCATCAAGTACCAAGTATCAAGTACCAAGTATCAAGTACCAAGTGTGGACCAACTAGTGAATTCTTGCCCAACTTCCCGCAGAGCTTAGAGCTTAGAGTTGAATTTGAAATTCATTAAGTGATCATCTCATCATCTTCATCATCATGTGTATCTCCAACATAAAACAACGTTTCTAGTTTCTAGACTTTCTTAAAAGTAAACTACTAGTACTTTTATATCTATTTTTACTAAATAATATCAGTACTATATTCAGTCAATTTAATAACCGAACCTGTATTTGAAATAACATTTAAAAATCATCAATCAAGTGACCTTTTACTTTCTATTATGAATATTTATTATTTATTTATATTCGTAAATAGATGTACAATAATAATTTCAAATATGATAGAATCTAGAATCCATATAATATATATTTCAAGTACAAAGTACAAAAGTAGCCAAGTGTAGATTGGAATTACCTAATCTCTAATCTTCATGTTATTTTGTGTATAGAGTATAGAAATTTGTGGTTGGCAAATGGATTACATAATACATAATACAGATAACGAATAAAATGATATGAGAGGGTTTTCACAAACCATAGACTCCACAGACTCTGGATTCTGGATTCTAGATTCTAGACTGTAGACCATTAGTTGGAGAATGAGTATGAGGGAAATGGAAGGCAACAGTTTAAATTGATTTTTTTTCACACGCTCACTCATTCTCCCATTCTCTTCCATTCTCTCTCTCTGTGCCATTCTCACCGATCTGCTCCACATTCTACATTCTACATGTTCCATGTCGACTCAAACTCTCTCTCTCTTTCTCTCTCTCGGTGTGTGGTGGTGGTGTTAGTGTTCAAAGAGGAGTAGGAGTAGGAGGAGGAGGCGAAGAAGAGGAGAAGGAACTGTGTGACTGTGTCTCAGTGTGTCTAGAGCTCTGCTCTTGGCTCTTGGTCTTGGTTTGTTCGTGTTCGTCTACTCGTATCCGTATTCGTTCTCTTTCTCGTTCTCGTTCTCGTATTCCTATGGTAGAGAGAAAGTGAGGATTTGGTGTAGTAGAGTTGAATTTTGGAGAAGCAACTTCATCGATCTCCCATCGACATAGTACAGACTACACACTACACACTACAGTCACTGCATTACAGTGTACACTTCTGCACACTCTTCGCCGTCAGCCAACCAACCTAACCAAAGGAAATACGGACGTCTACCTTTTAGTAAGTAGCGAGCAACTAGCTACTCAGTCTGTCTACATTATTGCGCTACACCGTTTTTACACGGGAAAAAAGAAGTATATCTGTTTACCAAATTGTAGAAGACAAACAACGTGTGCATAAATATTAAATATAATAAAAAATACACTGTGGGAAGTTGAGTGAAAGTTGTGAATTTCCTGCATACACAAGTAAATTTAATATACATATAATAAAAAT
>JABASP010004285.1:0-10626 GCA_019776565.1 Sminthurinus signatus
TTTTAGGGACCTGAATTCAAATAAGGGTTGGTTTACGGAATTAGAAGAGAAAAGGGCGGCTAAAAAGAAGCTAAAATCAGGGAAGACACAAAACGATTCTCCACCTAACTCAGCTAAAAAACAGTTAGAAATAGTTCATTGGATTTCTGGAACTCCCAAATTCAGTGTAGAGGACAAGTTAGAACTAGTAGATAATGCGACAGAAGTAGACGGGGTCTACGAAGTCCGACTCCCTAAACCCTTTTGGATATTAGAATATTATAGGACGTTAGTAGCGTTGAGTGAAGACGTTTCAGAGAATCGGAGAGTTAGACTCAACCGCCATCTAGATAATTTGGAGGATTATTTGAGAACACGCTTGTATAATCCAGCGACATTAAGAAAAAATCTGACCTCATTAAATATACAAAACGTGATAGAAGCTCAGACTGATTACGTAATAGAAATATTGAACGATAAAAAGGTAGTTGAGGAGGAGTTAAAACTCGAGAGAGAGCGTGCAGCAGAGATAGGTAGTGACAGGTTGTGGCCACGTTGGCTCAAGAAGCAGGTCAATCCACAAGTAGTGGTAGAAGCAGCATCCGGAAGCGGTTCAATCAGCAGAAATAGTAAATCCACCGTTTTACCTTGTTAGAACACAGGAAAAACTTGGAGTAGAGAAGGCAGTTGTTCAATTTTTTCCTAAGGTTAAAAGTAGGTTAACAGAAAAGGATTATACAGATATTTTTTACGAAGTAAATGAACTTTCGGAGAAAGTGAATCAGATTTGGGGGCCGATTACAGAAGAGAACGTAGCAGCTAGGTATCAGAGGTTTAAGGGTCAGTGTGAAACATATCTCAAAAGACAAAGGAGAATTTTGAGAAAGAAAAAGAGAGAAGCTGAAAAGGCTGCAGAAGCGACAGCTTGGAGTTCTGCTCTTGATAATCAAGACAGTAGTAACGACTCGTATACTGAAGCGGCGGAAAACGCAGAAGTTGATTCTCGAGCAAGAGATCTCGAAGGATCAACAGTTTTCTCACCACGCACACTCAGTCCCAGTAGCTGGTCAACCGAAGGACCTTTTACTGACGGAGAGTCAGAAGACGAGTTACCTCAAGATAATTCGGGGAATTCAGGAGGAACCGTCTTGAGTAATAGAACAGTCACTGAACAAGAGACAGAGTTTACCGAAGAAGGGTTACTGCCTCACGGTTTGTTCGATAGTGACGGAGAAGAAGGTAGGTCTCAAAGGAATCGAAGTCCAGTGAGACGAGAGCAACACAGAGAACCAAGTCCCGCTCGAAGCGGACATCGGTCGTGGTTGAATTGGTGGACTGATCGCACTTCAAGATAAAGGTCATCAGAAAGTCCAGTCAGGGGTCATCCGCGAGGTCGGAGTCCAACCCCAGAAGGAGCACAGGCAAGAGGCCAGAGTCTCTCTCCGGTGAGACAAGCTAGGGCTAGAAGTCGAAGTACATCTAGTCAACGAGCGAGAAATATGGCCGCGGCAGCAGAGGCAGCGGTGCAAAATGATATCGGGAGATGGACCCGAAGAGCTCAAGTGTGGGCAGCACAACTGGCGTTGGACACTCCAGTTAATTTGATTTCAGAGCCAGATGTTGATGTGATAATCACAGGAATGGGCCCAGTTCAAACCGCGTTGGAAGCAGTGGAAACTGCATTTTATGCAGCGTATCCTCAAGCGGATCAAGCTGCAAATATCGCGCCGTTTGAAAATTTGGAAAGGATTGTCAATGACAATTTAAGACGAATGAGAAATATTAAGGCACGGTTTGCTGTCGCACCGGCCGCACCACCCCCGGCTGCCCCGCCAGGCGCCACGGTAGTGACGGTAATAAACAAGCAGGTTCCTCCATTCAATGACACTTTTGATGGAAGGAGTGCTCGTAGGTGGATGAGATTCCACGAGATTTTTGAGGCGTACGTGAATGATTACGTGGCCTCTGATATTGAACGAATAAGACTACTCAACAAAAGTCTCAGGGGTGAGGCATTTGAGTTGGTAAAGGAGACGCCAGAGCTTGCTGCGCAATACGCACCGACTCTGCAAAGATTAAATGACTACTACAATTCTGACCGGAGGTTATTGTTGTGTCATTTTAAGGTGTTTGATTTGACCCCGGTGGCCAGAATCAATATGGCGGGTTATCAACACATATTTGAGATGGTTGAGGGGATGGTTCGTCAGGTGGAAAGATTGGAAGCGGACCCCGCCAAGAGATTACAGGTCATCATGACCTTACTCACATTGAATAAGATAGACCACCCAACTTTGAAGCAGTTGGAAAGGAAGTTGGTAAATGACAGAACTGCAGGGTTGCCCGAATGGGTCGATCTTAAAGAGTATTTAAATGGTCAAGCGTCTGCGGCGGCGATGAACAATTTGACCATCACCACAAAACCTGAGCGGAAAAATACACATCTGAGTGAAAGGAAAGATGACCGTCTTCCAGGATGCCTCTATTGTGAGAGAGGCCATCTGTTGTCAGCATGTATGGATTTCCGAAGATTGAAATCACATGACCGCAGAGAATTCGCGGCAAGAAAAGGATGTCTGCTATGCTTAGGGCGTCATCCAGTAAAATATTGTAATTCAAGAATTACTTGTAATGTGTGTGGAGGCAAACACCACACATTGGTTCATATTGATTCCCAACCAGCAACACCTACTCCTAAAGAATCCAATCGAGGAAATGAAGGTGGCAATGGACGCGGAGGAGGTGCTCCGGGAAGCGCTCCAACTCGAAATGTCCCAGCTCGAGGAGCTGCGACAGGAGGGAATAATCATACTACACAGCAAGCAGGCAGTAGTAGTGGTGGCAATAATCAGTCCTCAGTCCAGAGGGAACGGGAACGCCCCACGGACTCAACCGGTGACGAATAATCACGTGACAAAACAGGTGAATGCACCAGTTCTGTTTCAAACGGCGATTGTCAATGTAAGACATGAACACACTCGGGAACTGATTCCAGTTCGAGTGATGTTTGACACAGGAAGTGATGGAGATTTCATTTCTCAACAATGTGTCAAAAGGCTTGGCCTCACAACTGAGGATGCGAGAGTGGAGATTACTGGATTTGGCCAGAAAAATCCCACTAAATTGAAGAAAGCGGCTTCATTTTACATTAAGAGTCGAATTGATGACAAATACTCGAGATTTGTCAAGGCGCATGTCATTCCAGTAGTGACCTCACCAACTCCACGAGACACGTTCAATCCAGATGATATGAAATGGCATCATCTTGAAGGATTAGAACTTGCCGATCCGAATTATCATGTCAAATAGGACATCGATATTTTATTGGGAGTGGTGCACTCTGGTGCTGTACTTCGCAAGGGACGAAGATTCAGTCAAAATGGACCAATTGCTCAGGAGTCAGCATTTGGTTGGATCATTTCCGGAGCCGCGACTCCGCGAGAATGGTCTGCAAAGAAGATTCATGTGAATCATTGCAGCACAAGAACTATTGAAGAGGATATCAAGAAGTTCTTTGAGATTGAGGAGGTGCCACAGGCGGGACCTGCATGGACAGAAAAAGAGAAACTGGCGGAACAAATTTACGCTGAATCGGTGCAGCGTCGAGAAGATGGGCGGTACATCGTACCAATTCTCTTCGACCCATCTCATTTGAGGATCGGGATAAATGCTATGGAGGCACACCATAGATTTTTTAGCTTAGAGAGAAAATTTGAGAAAAATCCCGAGTTTAAGGAAAAATACTCCGCGGTCATTGAAGAGTATTTAGCTTGTGGTCATGCAGAGGAGTTGCATACCACAATTGATGAATGGGGAAATGAAGGTAATTATTACTTGCCTCATCACGGAGTGGTTAAGGAGAGTTCGAGTTCAACGAAGCTCCGTGTAGTTTTTGATGCGTCTGCGCAGCCGGAGGCTGGCCAGAGCCTTAATGATTATTTATTGACCGGACCAAAAATCCAGGATAATATTTTCGAACAATTATTAAGATTCAGAACATATGAGATAGCGGTGACGTCGGACATTGTCAAAATGTACCGACAGTTTCTGTTGAGGCAAGAAGAGATCAACTACCATCGGATTTTTTGGCGGAAAAGTTCCAACGAAGTGTTGAAGGTCCTGCGACTCCTAACGGACACCTTTGGTGTTAGAAGTGCTCCGTTTGTCGCAATCAGAACATGTCATAAAATTGCGGAAGACTATGAGCACGAGTTTCCGCTGGCTGCTCACGCGCTGCGTAAATGGTTTTATGTAGACGATTTACTAGGTGGAGCGCGGACAGTTGAACTTGCAGTTCAGCTGTAGGACGAATTGACCGCACTTTCAAGGAAAGTCGGTCTTGAATTTAGAAAATGGTCTTCCAATTCAAAAGAAGTTTTGAAGGAATTCCGAAAGATCACCAGGAATCACAACGTGAAATTGAGATTGGGGAAGATGAGACTGTAAAAACCCTTGGGTTATACAGAAGTCCACTTAAAGATGAATTCAGCTTTAAGATCAATTTGCCCCAACAGAAAAAGAAAATTACTAAAAGAATTCTTCTTTCAAATATTTCACGGCTTTTTGACCCGGATGGCTATGTGAGCCCGGTATCAATAAAGCAAAAGATAAACTTCCAGTTGACCTGGAAAACGAAGTACGGTTGGGACGATGAGTTGTCGTCCGATCTCATTGACGAGTGGAATAGATACCGGGATGAAGCCCATCTTTTGGAAAAAATTAGAATTCCAAGATGTGTCGTGAGCCCGCGAGCTCAGAGGTACGAGCTGCACGTGTTCTGCGACGCCAGTGAGCGCGCATACGCTGCAGTAGTATATTTGAAAAGATTTGATGAGGATTCGTCAGTGAAGACATTCCTCCTAGCCTCCAAGACAAAGGTTGCACATCCAATTTTAATACCAAGACTGGAATTGTGTTCAGTGCTCATTGGAGCAGAGTTGGTCGTCGCAGTTGAAAAAGGGTTAGCATTGACGATTGACGAAATCAGTGGCTACACTGATTAAATGACGGTGCTTGCTTGGTTGCAAAGTGAACCCGGGAGATGGTCCACTTTTGTCCAAAATAGAGTGTACAAAGTTCAATCTATTTTACCAGCAGCACAATGGTTCCATGTTCCAGGAATCATCAATCCCGCTGATTGTGCGAGTCGGGGACTCGATCCAAGTGAGATCATTGACCATCCATTGTGGTGGAATGGACCGGATTTTTTGAAAGATCCAAACTTCAAGGGACAAGAAGTCAAGGTTGAAGAGAGTAAGGAGAATCAGAAGGAGCTTAAGAAGAAGTTGGTCCTTCTGCATTCAAAGGTTGAAAGAAAGGAAAATTTATTGGAAAGATTTTCCACATTGAGGAATAGTCTGCGAGTCGTCTCCTGGATGAGACGATTTCTCCAGAATTCCAAGGTAAAGAAAGAGGAGCGTCAAATTTCAAGGTATTTGACTCCTGAAGAGATTGAAAACACACGACGGAAATTAATTAAGATTGTTCAAGAGGAAGAATTTCCGGTTGAAATCAAGAGTTAAGTGCGTGGAGAGTCAGTAAAATCCGACAGTAAACTCAAGTTTTTGGCTCCACACTTAAACTCCGAGGGTTTTCTCACGGTCGGCGGACGACTGGAGAAATCAAAACTGAGTGAAAATGCAAAACATCAATTGTTGTTGCCAGCCAATCATCATTTATCCAAGTTGATAGTGAAACAGTTTCATGATGAAAACTGTCATGCAAATCCGAGACTATTGTTGTCTCTTATCTATCAACAATATTGGATATTGAGAGTAAAAAACATCATCAGAGATGTTGTGAAGAAATGTCGACGGTGCCAACAGTACCAGCCAGCGTCTGTTGAGAAACTTATGGGAGATTTGCCGGAAGGGCGAGTGACCTTTCGACCACCTTTTAGTCATGTTGGAGTTGACTATGCGGGGCATTTTTGGATTGCCAATAAAAAAGGTCGAGGAGCAAAATTGGAGAAGGCGTGGGTGTCAGTTTTTGTATGCTTTGTCACCAAAGCTGTACATTTAGAATTAGTTCATGATGCCTCAACTGAGGCCTTCTTGAACGCTTTACGAAGATTCACATCGAGACGAGGGTCTCCAATGGTCATCTACTCAGATAATGGCCCGAATTTTGTGGGTGCGGATAACGAACTGAGAAGATGGTATGAGAGTTTCATCGAAGGAGATGTTAACCACACCATTGCTGAATTGGGAATCCAGTGGAAATTCATTCCACATATGGGCGGTCTCTGGGAGGTCGCCGTGAAACGCATGAAGTTTCACTTAAAGAGAGTCGTTGAAGAAAATCATTTGACAGCTGAAGCAATGAGTACGCTTCTTTGTCAAATTGAAGCCACATTGAACAAAAGACCTTTGTGTGCCGAATCAGATGATCCGAATGACTTTAGGGTTTTGACCCCTAGTCATTTCTTGGTCGGCGGGAGACCAACGGAGTTGATTGCGGAGCCAGATTTGTTGCATTTGAGGCAAAATCTATGCAACCATTGGCAGTTGACTCAATTGTTGTTTCAACGATGGAGAGAAAGATGGCAGAATGAGTATCTCCCGGAACTCCAAAAAAGGAGTAAGTGGATTAAAAATCAGCCAGATGTCAAGGAAGGACAACTGGTGTTAGTAAAAGAGGATAATCAACCAATGTCATTTTGGAAAATGGCAAGGGTTGTGAAACTTTGCCCAGGAGATGATGGGAAAGTTAGAGTTGTCACGGTGAGACTTGCTAATGTGAAGTCTGAAGGAATCAATCGGAGTAAACTTGATTCCATTAAAACTGTGATTACGGAGAAAAATCTCACGATTGCAAAAATATGTCCATTAGAAATGGGCTCTATTTGGATGAATGATGAAAAGGCTCAATTAAAATAATATGTATATTTATTAATTTTAAGTTTAGCTTTTCCTTATTGTAACCCGCTATGTTAGGATTGAATAAACACAAATTTAAACATATTTGGTATTATTCACAAACACATACACACACACTAGTTGTAAAATATTACTTACATATACACATATACTTTGAATGCTGTATACCAACTGGTTCATCCAATTCATCCGACTTCATGTATGTAGTGCAACCGAGCCCAGGTGTGCATACATACCAACAGAATATGCATCAATAAATCATATTCACAGAAAATATGGAGAATGAATTATAATATATATAATACTAATGATTATTTTTTCTTGTATGTATTTCATAAATAATCTTTGTTAGTATGTAAGTTTTTGAGTTATGAAATTGTTTTATTTCTTATTTTGGGGTTTTGCGCCTGATTGGCGATTATTGATTATTTAGTTCAGACATTTCAGTCGATTTTACTAATACAACTTGGTATTAGCAAGGTCGGCGGGATGTCGGAATTTGATGGGGTATTTAGGTTATGTGTGAGTTGGCATTTGCTGGACTCTGCAACTATACATCAGCGAATAATTGAGGTTATTCTCTGATGTCACTTTTATTATTTTATGTATAGTTTATGTACATTATACATTTATTATGAGTCCAAAAATGACTCTGAACGGATGTACACCGGTACAATCCAGTTCTCTTTCCTATGTACGTGTGACACAGATTTAGATCGTATGATCATCAGAGTGTGTGGAGATTACGCGTGTATAATCTCCACGTTTACTGTAGATGTGGAATGTTTATAATTCCAGATTCTAGAGAGATTGTAGGTTTCTTCGGATCTTACACCCTCTCTTTCAATCATTCTTTATCTTGACTCTAAGGATAAGAGTCCACTTGAAGCTATTATTTAAAAGTGTTAATTACTGATTTTGTCTATTTTGCGAAATACACATATCAGATATCAGAGCTGTAATTAGATAGGAGAAACGTAGCATACAAGTATTTACGATTATTAATAAGGTTTAAAGTCCTGTAAATCTTTCAAACCTACATTTTAATCAAGTTCAAGTTTCACTTTATTTCACATTTATTCAACATCATTTTCATTTAATATTTTCCATCTTTTCTACATAAAAATCATAGTATTTTAGGGAAAGAGTGCGCACTAATTTTCACAGATAGTACACCACGAATTTGGGCTCCTTCGCTCACTTAAAGTAGTATTTGTTTACAAACTAGCCACAGAAGTAAACAGTCCGCGGATGTGCAAAAAAGGAAAAGATTGCAAATGAAGACTAAATAAATCAAACAAACGACACTTGAAATGGAAACTGCCTAAAGTTTTCTGTTTCTAAAAGTTGCTGCTTTCAGTACAGACTCCGTGAACGAGGGAAGAATAATTCACCGGACGCTTTCTCGTCCCATCAAATCCCCTCCTTTTCTCTTTGCTCGCTCTCTTTTCCGCTTTCTTCAGACTTTCAATCGCTTGTTTAGACCTCCACCAATTTTAAACCTCTTTTGCTCGTCCCAACGGCCTGCATAATTTTTATTAGTGTCTCTCATTTTAAACGGACTGGATCCAGAATCAAATAGGCTGTGAACTTATTTCTTGAACTAATGAGTTTTAGCAAGTTTTTCCATCCCATTTTGGACAGAAATGTGTTTTGCTTTTTATGTGCCATTCGTCACACAAAAGAAAAGGACAAACTACTCAAAGTGTGTGATTGCGGGATTAAATGTTTCATAATCAACAAATCATCTGTTTCTTGCTCGTCAATTTGTGGATTGAAATTGGAATTTTTGGTATTGGAAACTGAGTGTGATTTTTTGTGTAGGTCGCGAAATCAAACGATCAAAACGATCAGTGTAAATGGCATGAGCGGTGCTTGAATTACCCCGAGTTGAACATCACAGTTCACAGTGTGTTCATTTGCAGCAGTAAATAATAGAAATGTATCTCTGGTATCTGTAAACTCGAAGCAATGAGCTCGAGTGCTCACTTCAATCTACAATCTAATTTAACAGCAAATGAATTAATGGCCAAATCCACCGATGATAACAAATAATAATAACACGAATAATAAAACAAAAGTTGGAATACGCAGATTAAATGTCTTGGCAGTTTTATTCAATAGAAAAAAAATTCACTGAAACGTTTGGAAGTATTTAAAGTTTCATTCACGGACGCTAATTTTTTATCAGCTTGTCTAAACTCTGTTTAAAATTTGCGTAAGACATAGAAAAAAGTGGTCAAATGGTGGTTAAAAATGGATGCAAAATGTGGGTTCAATTATAACAGTTTGGTCCGTTTATTTTGGCTTTTACTTGTTTTATTTGTTTAAAATAATCCTGTCTGCATTTAAATTCATTTGCATAGGACGAGAATCAGAGGGAAAAAGTTGTTTGTATTTTGTATTTTGTTGGTGTTCTGGTTCAAGCCTGAGAGACGCGTTCATTCCTCATTTCATCAACAACAACAACAACATAAAACAGCAACAACTCTATAAGAGAGAAAGAGTCGCTATGCGATACGCAGTGACTCTGATATGTTAAAATTATTATGCACTCGCGTGAGACTGGAGAAGCGAGAAGCGAGAGCATCAACACACACATTTCAAGTCCACAAGTAAAAACAAGTGCGAGTGCGTGATGCTCTGACTCTGTTTGTTGAATGTTGAATGTGGATGAAAATCAACGTGTGTTTTATTCCTGTAATATTTTACTATCAACAGAGACTTCTTCATTTACACCAAAATTCAGTTTAAATTAGTTACAACTTGTGCATTTTGACATGGTAGAAAAAATTAACTGGACAATCCATCTTCAGTCCACTTGAATTTCCTGGATCCAATTTTTAAAATTAAAGGCCAAGTTTCAAGTGAAGTAACAACCAAAACCAGCAAGGCAATTTAAACTGCAGATGTAATACTTACACTGCACAAAAATTAACACGACTCATGAATTTACAATTTATGCAGAAGGGTGTAAATACTTACGTGTGCAAATTACATTCACACTTTTGTTCAAACTTCAAAATGAGGAATCTGTAGGAAAAAAGGTTAAAGTACAAGTTTTGTTGCATTTTTTTTGTCCGAGTGCTTTAAAACCAAAAACATTTCTAGATTCTAGATGAATGAACAAAAGCCGCGCTTGAAATACCAATGAATTGATATGAAAATTGTATGCAAAAATATGTGCAAAAAAATTATCTCCTCTGAAAATAATAGGTAAACACATATGAAAGCCAAAATAAACCAAATTATTTTCTTTCAGCAATCTAAGACAAAAGTTTGAGAGACACGGCCTGTAAAGCGTAAATCTGGTGATTTTATGTGTGAAAATATATGGGGAAAAATACGATGAAAATGAATTATTTTATGAATAAAATTCAATATAAACGATAAATAAAAAACACAATTTTATCTGGAAATATGGGTTTTGAAGTTTGAATTTAACTTGTGAATAATACCACAATTTATTACTATTAAAGTGTGATGGTTCTACTATTTCCTTAAGGGACGATAGATAGAACAGTAAGAGAGGAGAGGTCCTAATCAGGAGCCTCGGTTGCTTGGAATGAATCCAAGAATCAAAGTCAGATCTGAGGTTTGACTCTTGGACACGTACTCAGTCCATATACATTATACAATGTACATGGTATCGGACGACAGTCAGAAAGATTGAGGAATTTGATGACTTTATGTGTCATCGGATGTGACAACCTAATTACAGTTATCTATAATCTGGACTCTCCAACGTTAAAGATGGAGAGTCAAAAGG
>JABASP010004286.1:0-10618 GCA_019776565.1 Sminthurinus signatus
TATTATTTTCATTAGTGAATTTCATACCAAATTCCAATGTAACAATGTACAAATATGTTTTGTAAAAAAAAGCTTGTTTGATTGTGTGATCTGAATTTTGGTAGGAATCGGCAGAGCATTGACAAAAGAGTTACATGCACTTGGTGCCAAAGTATTTGCTGTATCAAGAACACTTTCGGATTTAGAATCTTTGAAAGTAGAATGTCCTGGAATTTCCACAATTTTACTGGATCTGTTGGACTGGAAGAAAACTGAAGAAGTACTCGGAGAACAATTGAATGAGACGATGGATGTCGTCATAAATAATGCAGGAGTGGGCGGTGATCATTCATTTTTGCAACTCACTGAAGAAAATTTTGATACGTAAGCATGTAAACAAAGTATTAGACAAAGCATGTGTTAGACTCTATATATACTATATACTTGGAGTATGAAATGTACACCAATAAACCTCTTGGCATAGCTTTATAATAATTATTACTGACGTATATCACATATTCTTACATTTGCAGAGTTTTTGGTGTGAATCTAAAAGCATTAGTAAATGTGAGTCAAATTTTTGCAAAGAAGATGATTGCAGCCTCAAAATCTGGTGACATTGTCAATATTTCATCCATTGTAAGTAACTATTTTTATAAAAGTGATATAATATTGTTGTTTGTAAAATAGATCATACACAGTAGATTCTAAGGGTAATGAAATACTTCAAAATAATATGATATTTGATTTCCCACATATAATTTTACAGTGTGCATTTCGTCCTTTTTCTGAGGCTCCACTTTACTGTGCAACAAAGGCCGGTGTGGACATGATGACAAAATGTATGGCGATAGATCTGGGGAAACATAATATTCGAGTGAACAGCATAAACATGGGATTTGTAAAGACAGCAATGGATGATCATGATCTGATGGAAAAGATGTACATTCATCGAATGCCAATGGGTAAAATTTGGATCGACATGGAAGAAGCAGTCAGAGGAATTCTTTTTATAGCATCTGGATCTATAAAAATGCTCACAGGGAGCGGATTTACTCTTGATGGCGGATTCCTTGCAGTTTGAAATTGGTAAAAGTGTAACCTATATGAATTTGACTAAAGAACTAAATATTATTAATCACCATCCTTACACGTGTTATTGAATAAATGTATATGACTTTGAACGTTTTTCATCTTTTCTCAAAACTTAAGATCTTCCGTCATTTTCCTGAAGTTACACATGACATTCATGCAATCAGTTCTTTGGTATATAGCATTTCTATTCACTCTCCTCATATAAACGTGTTATTATTTGGTCATTAATGATGGTAATTGCTTGCCCTCTGCAAATCTCCTCAACTCTTAATTACACCATTAAGAAAGTAATGAATCTTTCATCTTTCACAACTGCATCCTGTATTATGGTGCATGCTGGCTTATCTTTTATAGTCAAAATAAGACACGACTTTCTCTAGTCAGTATATTTTTCAATCAGAGAAAACTCTGCAGTGTACACTGAACAATGTATTGTCTACGGTTTGGTAAAGCATGTCTGTCTCCTGTTGTTACTTGTCAATGTGGAGGACAAAAATAGTATTAGTAGCAAAAAAGTATATATGCATGTATATTCACCTTTATCAGTTATCAAAATAAGACAAGTTGCGTTTTCTCTATCTGCGAGCAAACTTTCCAGTGACATTACATTAGTGGCTACCGGCACGCAGAAATCTCTGTAACAATTTACAACATGCGTTCTCCGAATCATATTTGTACATTGTACACATCTTGCAGAAAAAGGGAATAAAGTATGATGTGTATATATATAAGAGTAACAGTTCAGTATCGATGCATTTTAGTTTTAATTTCATCACTGAATGACCGAAACCACTTGAAAGGAGGTGAAAGCAGTGATTTAAAATGGAGAAGAGTTGTATTCTACTCCTTGTGTTTGTGCTAGGGTTGTCATTGGCAACATCAAAGGTAGTGAAACGAGATTCGATTCCAGGCGTCGATTTAAGTGCGTTGGAAGATACTTATAAGGAGGTTGAGAAAGTAAGTTAGAAAAAGAAAACTTTCACACTTTTTTCATACAAAATAAATAATAATTATGACTGTGGTGTCTCTTATATATTCTGTCATATTCACACCGATTTTAAATTTTTGTCATGAATAATGACTATTATAAGAAACGGTTATTTATCAAACTTGTCTCATAATATAAAAAAGGCCAAAATAATTCATGATGAAGATCTCACCGCTGACTTGGCAACATGGGAACCATCTTCTAAAGAAAATGCTGTTTTTCTCAAGGAAAATTTCCCTTATTATCTAGCAGGTCTTTTTATTTTTTATTTATACAGAGTTACTGTAACCACTATTCTATATAGTTATATATAATGATGTACACACGTGTCACTTTCAATATTTAATGATATACCGGCAGGATATATACCATCCGGAAGACCACTATGGTGTGCTGAATTTGGTAAGTTCTATATTTTAAAGTAGTTTGTGAAATGTCTTAGTATTATAAAAATGGTTGCATGATGTAATTTTTAGATAATGTAAACTCTGAAAAATGTAGGAAAAATGGATTTAAGAACTGTAGTGGACAAAGGTGACGCTTTGCTTCCGGATTTTGAACAGTACGTAAAACAAGCTGCCTATCGAATTCATATCAGGTATACCTACAAAACCTACATAATATTAAATATATCATGGAAATATTAAAAGTAGCAGTAAGTATGCAAATTAGTAAAAAAAATAAATAAAAAAAACCAGATATTTTACTGCTGTACAATAATTATCACACAGAGGAATAATAATACTGCTTAGTAATTAAATAATACATTGAACTATTATTTGTACAGTATGAAAAACCGGAGTTCTGAAGTGAACGAAGTTGCATTCCTATTGGATAGTGCAGATTTGAAAATGAGACAAGTCGGTCACATCCCTGTGCTTAAACTAATCCTAAAATTAGCCTACGCCTACAGGGATCTTTTGAATGGTCGAATGGGTCCTTCGGCTATCATAAATGCCAATTTCCTCGCAGAAATGGTCATACGAATCGTAAAACCAGGTAAGCATTTAAATGTATTGTATATAAGATAATATGTAAACGTTTAAACAAAATAATTACATTTGAAAAGTTTACACTGAAACTGAAAAGGACTTTATATTTGATGTACATTTTTTATTTTTAAAAGCGCTTGGTCCGGCATTTGCTAAAATTAGTGTACTTGGGACAAAGAAACATAAATGGGAAAAAGTTGTTCAAAATCTCTTTGGTCCAGAAAACATACCCGCTTTTTATGGAGGATCTAATAAAACTTTTAGGCCACTTGCATTCTATGGATAAAGTAAAACATGTACAAAATACAACAAGCAAAATCTACAGTGATTAAATAAATGAATAATAATAGAAAAAACATCCGATTCACACACAGATTTCCTCTCTTTTTCTTATTATCAAAGTTCTCAACATTTTTTATTGAAGCATTTCGTACTTTTCAATTGGTATAAATTGAACTTTTACTTGTGTATACTATGTACAGTAAGTAATAAGTACATCCACATCCCAATTTCTCGTCCGTTGTTTTACGGTATATATTAAGTAGTCTTATCTCTTCAGCCTTTCATTTTGGTTCTTAAAATACTCATTTTCTCAGAAAAAACAATGACTAAGTGTATTGAGGGGCTTCAAGGCATTACAAAGTTAAAAATACAGGGATAAGCAAACAATCAAATGCTTTCTTTTCAAGTCTAATCTCTCAGGTCACAGTCGCCAGCATTAATAGAATAGAAATAAGGATTAAAATACGTTCAACCTTTTTTAAATTTTTAGTACTCAAACAGGAAAAGAAAACTGGGGCAACAAGTTATCCATTCTCCGACGTCCGAGTTTGTCATTGCATTCTTTGATTTGTGCTTTCACATATAAACTGTATTCTTGAGACTCTAGATACATTACTTATTTTATTTGGAAAATGAATTACACTGGCTTTTTCTCAATTTTCCTCACAATCTTTATAATTTCACTTCAAAACTTTGTGGAATTTGGAAGTAGTGCTACCATGCCTATCCGAACTAGTGGAGGTAGGGGAAGTTTGAAGACTGGAAATATCATTGGAACGGGAATCACCGAGTTTGGTGGGATAAAAAGGGTAAAGCTAAAAATCATGTACAATAATCAATAATATGCACATGTATGTGTACAATAATATTCATTTACATTAAATTCTGCATTTCTAAGGTATTGTATTTTTTCTCTATAATTTGAACAGAGTAATGAGCGAACAATATTTTGGGTGGAACCATGTGAGCAACGCAGAGACTGTTCAGAATTTAAAGCAGACTGCATTGATGGAGTCTGTTTGGTCAGCCATTGATCTTGAATTTTTGTAATTTCGACAGAATATCTCATATATTGTATATGAATATTAACAGACATTTTTCCTAGGATCTCATGTACTTTGACTTTTGATTATTTGTTTTAATACTTTGTGCAAATTGAGAATGATTTTGATCTTTTTTTTTTTAGATGATACTGATATTGAAAAAATGATGTAAATTTTTTAAATAATATGATAAAGGATAACAAACAAATGAGCTGATTCACTGAGAAATTTTTTTGTACTGGCATGTTTGCATTGTTTTATTTATTGTATCACATGTATATATCACATTCTCAAACTTTCATATTTCATATTGTATAACAAAAAAGTACAAGTGGGTGAATTGATTGTAGGATTAAAATATATATAACAAAATATACTACTGACATAATATTATATACTTAGATGTTTGACAGGATAAGAAAAAAGTTGGGGGAAATATGTAGACTTAGTCATATATGTATGTATTATGTGTCTTTGAATCTTGCAGTTGATCATTGATCATGAGTAATTAAAAACTTAATCAAAATTTTAAAAATTATAATTAATAGGTAAACTGAAAAAGGGAAGGTTGAATTTTTCTCGTACCTCGCCAATAGGAAATGCAATTTTTAGGCCAAAGGGCTGTAACTTGTCCCCTAGAAATAGTAAAACACGAGTGTCATGTGTATGCAATATCAAATATTAAAATAATACAAACATATAATGGTAAATTTGTAGCTTGTAGTACATTCGTGAATTCATAATTCATAGAAAGTAGATTCTATGATTAATGAGGTACATACCTATGATCTCTATACCAACTGCCACAGTCGTCAGCTTGCCAAATTGTCTTTTTCATATCAGTCAACACCTTGTTCATCCATTGATCTTCAGCTGACTTTTTAATAACGACAGATTTCGCTCTTTTTGACTCTTTTTCACGGATTACTTGAATCAAAAAATTTGCCTGACATTCAATCTGGAAAACAACAGAAGAATGGCCAAGAGCTGTATTCGGTCCAAGGAGGAAGAACGCATTTGGACAAACATTGGACATTATTCCAAAATATGAGCTTGGACTTTCAGCTTTCCATTTTTCAAGAAGATCCACATTATCTTTTACTGTTACTTGAAGGGGTGCGAAATAATCCTGAACTCGGAAGCCAGTAGCAAGAATCAGAACCTGTTATCCATAATACATATAATTTTCATTTATACATTATAATATAATATATTATATACTTTTTCTTCCGTTTAAAAATGAGGTTTAAAAATGAACTATTTCAATGGGTTTTTTCATACATCAAGTTCTTGTGGAGGATTTCCAGTGGTTGTAATTGTATTTCCTTCAACTTTCTCAATTTTCTCTCTATGTAAGTGAACTTGTGGTAAGGTGAAAGCGGGATAGTAGTCATTGGAAACGAGAACTCTTTTGCAACCTAATTTATAATCCGGTGTTAATTTCTTGATCAGGCTTTCATCTCCGGGCATCTGTTTCTTCATGTGACTTTTTGTCTGTAGTGTACCTAATAAGAGAAGTGGTAAGACAAAATTGAAAAATTCAAATATTATAAATATGTTCAAAATATACATATGTCCATAAAAACTAAATTTGGTAAAAAAAAGATTTTACAGTACGCAGTTTTACCTAAATAATTGAGTAATGAACCAGCATTAAATGCACTGTGATGGAGTTCGTTAGTTAGAAAAATGAAGGAGCGAAACAACCACATAAAAATTGGAAATATGGTGAATATTTGCTGAATGAATTTAGGAATGTTGAAATTTGTTCGGGGTTCCACCCACGCAGGTCTTCGTTGATAAGAATGTAATTCTTTGACCTTTGGAGCAATTGAAGGGATAATTTGAATTGCACTGGCACCACTTCCAATCACACCAACTCGTTTATTTCTGTAAAAGAAGCCAATTTTGAGCATACACATATTATCTGTCATAATTTTAATCATGTCTCAGCTTATAAATTCATGCAAATTAAAGTAATATAAACACGTACTTAAAATCGTATGATGAATCCCATTCTGCAGAGTGAATGATTTTTCCTTTGAAATTTAAGAATTCTTGAGGTATGAGGGGAACGCGAAGACCTCCAACTGCAGAAATCCTATAAAAAAGAATATGATTTCAGTCAATTATTATAAAAATACATTGTAAATTATAATCTTATAACTACGCGTATACGTATATATATATTTATGCTGTATTTACATGTAGTCAAAAAGGAGTACTTCAGTCTCTTTGGTCTTTTTATTATAAACGGTCAGTTTCCATTTACCATCGGCCTCTATCCATTCTCCAGATTGGACTTGAGTAGAAAATCTTGCTCTGCGATACAAATCATATTTCTTTGCTACTCTGATGATATAATCCCAGATTTCTGGTGCAGATGAATAGTTTTGACTCCAATCTACAATATATACATTACATATTATACTAACCAGAATCTATATCACATGTCATACAATGCACATTATACATACAGCATAAAAAGATGTAAAAACACTGGTAAAAAAAGGGCAAAAGAGAGGACAGAGAAGAAAACTTGCACATTATGTGCGTCACATCAAATCGTTAAACGTTTTGTTATAACTTCAACGCATTATACTTTTAATACTGACTATCTTCTATAAAGTAGGGTACATGCATGATTAAAATTGACATATACATTTTCTACGCTTTTGTCTATGTAAGTAGTATGTGTATTTTATTTTTCTCATGTTAGCCTTGAGAATTCAAGTATCCAGAGTCCACATGTACCGTGTTGTTTTGAGAATCGAGAGTGAGACTTTTTCATATTTACAATTTACACACACTATACTACTCTCGACAATGAATAATGCAAAAAACTACCGAGTCTGTAGTATGAGGTATTTGGATATACCTATTCGTAATATTATAAGACATTTACAATGTACAGGACATGGGTTTATACTTGATCATTTAATGGCAAATGTCATTATTATTTTGAATATTTTCTAATGTGAGTATTTCTAAAGTCTTAGGTCTCAGAGTTTTGGACTAGCACGCAACAAAATTTCTAAAATAATACTATACTTCATACTCAAGAGGATTCAATTACAAAGTAGACATTTTCACACATTATTTATAAAAAAAATAATAATGAATGCAACGTTGTCAAATAACAATACCCGACACTATAAAATATTATCTACTCTATTTCTTTTTACTCGTGATTATAGTGGTTTGTTTTCCTTACTTGGATTAAGTTCAAAAGAAAATGAATAAAGATGACTTTGGACATCACAAGCACATCCTGGATATTTATTTACCTACAAAAAGTCAAAAGAAAATTCATAAAAATTCATGTTTCATAATATTTTGGCGGCAAAATCTGTCAAAAAAATATATGCTATAAAATTATTGAAATTTTGAAGGTACCAGCCAAGTTCCACCAAAGTCTTCATTTTCATCAAAGATGGTAAAGTTGGAACCCATAAGTCCGAGCTGTTTTTCTAGTTGAATAGCAGTACACATACCACTGAAGCTGAAAATATTCACAAAAAATTGCTATTCAATATCATAATTTTAAAATCCTTTTTACTTCTGGACAAAGAATACTATGGAGTATAGAAAATACATAGAAATGTAGATTTACCCGGCTCCAAGAATTCCGATTCGGGGAGCTGCTTTTGAATTTTTCAATGTCATGATTATGGATTATGGATATATAAAACTTTTTTGATCTATACTTTGATCCTATGCCTAATATCAATCAATGTCTGATGTAGTTCTTGTGCTCTTTTTTCTTTGCTTCCTACTTGACACTGAATTTTGACACTGTCACTTGCCACTGATCGAAGCTATTATCAGGTGTAAAACACACTTGTCACTGTCACGGTCATCTCACAATTACTCTTTCTGATTCTGTTTTCTCATCATATTTATATCAAAAATAATGATAATGTTTTTGGCTCAACATTATTAGATAAATATCAATATTATTACAATTTGTATTTTGTATTGTATCAGTTTGTGCGGAAAGGAGTAGTATATGTATTCTATGAAATAAAAGTCACAAGTTTTATGAGTTGTCTAGAGTCTAGAGTTCAGAGTTTATACATATATATATACAATATACAACGGTTATCTCTTATCCAACTGGACTAACGCTTGATATCTAAAAGTATTACGATACCTTCCAATCACTGATCAATGATTAGCCACCGGTGACTGATGATTTAAAAAATACTAGCGTTATTCAATAGAAACTGTATATTTTATGATATATATATTTTTGAACTTTTTTCCTATTTGAAACTCCTCGTCTACAATGAATTATAGATTATAGTAGAGTTAACTAAAGTCCAGAGTTTGTTTTCAGTATGTAGTTTGTGCGAACGAGGAGAATAAACTGACTAAATGAGTAACTTTGAGCTATGTGTGCATGTTTGTAATGATTCGACGTGGGTCTGAAGGTCGATACAATACGAGATATAACAAAATACCACATGGCATACACACAGGCTATATAGAATGTATGTAGTATGTATGTACATACTGCTTATAGCCTACATCTTCGTAGTACAAAGCTTGTACCAAATATTGCAATTTCATCATTATGTGAGACTCAAGACTCAAGCAGTATCAAGTGATACATGATACATAGTCCAAGCAGCATGCTCTCTGCTATAGTAAAGGATAAAGTACAATAGTTTGCGAACCATGAACAGTGAACTGACTCCACTCTCTATACACTCTAAATTCTCCACTACACTCAATATTTAATACACTCATGACAATGAAAATGCAATCAACTAACCTACTACCAAAAACAAGAAGAGTACAAACTTGCTGTGCTCAAAGTCATGCCTGTACATTGTACATATTCTATTGTTTACAGAGAATATAGAATAGAATATGGTATGTGTCTGTATATATGTATAAAAGGGAAAAAATTTCTACTATAGTCACATACGAGTATTACATGTTACATGTTTAGAGTTTAGTATTATGAATGAAACTTGTTACATATTGTTTCAAACTTGAAACTTGCAAAGTTTTTACATGCTTGTATTCTTCTTGTACTTAGATATTAAGTACATCAAACGTATAGATATACATATATGTATTCTATCTCCATGTGACAGTGGAGTTTTTTGGCCCAGCCGAGTTAAATTATGTAACAAAACAAGGAATGAAAATTTGATCTCATTCAATTATCACCATTGGCTCACCTACCATTCAGCAGTAGATAGGAACCCCGGGAGCTGATTGGTTACAAAATATGGCGAGAGTGTCAAAACACTAGTCACCATCACTAAACCGTAAGCTCTTTATCGTCCATGTGTATATATATAGTAAATAGAATAATGTGATACTTGTCAAATGACAAAGTCCAAAATTATGAGCAAATTTTACAATGACCAGTTTGGACTCTGAACTATAAAGACTTTTTGGCATATTACATGTATTTTCAAATTATGCTCGATGAATGATATATCATTCATGGATATATTGATATTGACATTGCTAAAAACTCTCTATATAATCATAAGTCACAACAAACAACAAACAACTGTGAATCAGCAAAGCTCGTCCATAATATGTCATGTGTAAAAAACAAAAAAAATGAACTGCAAAGAGCACAGTGATGATGATGTCAGTATTTATCATGTCAAATCATCTTTATTTCGTGCCATGGCTTGGATTAATTTTTTTGTAGCTAGTAGCTAGTAGTAGCTTTGTAGTTATGTATAGTTACATTTAGAATACTTTCAAAAATGATACTTAATAGAGTAAAATACTGAATCACGGGAGACGAGGTATTACCTCGGAGGTAACAAAAGATTTCATCTCGTTGTTACTACGTAATTAATTATCCTGTTCAGCTTTTACTTGGCATTATTCCTCCCAACATATTTTTCATAGATTTTATCATACTATACGCCAAATCTGTAATCTAAATTTAGAATAACAATAATTATTTGTAATTATTATATAAAAATATACATCAATTGACAAAATAAATGAATAACAGGTACACAAAAATAATTGTACATTTGTATACAAATGACATTAGACATGTTCTTTTGAAGAAAAGGCCTTAGAAATTTGGTACTACATTTTCTATCCCTATAGGTTTTTACAAATACCACTCTAATTTTCAATACATTTTATAAGACACTAATGAGTAATATGAGTATACCCTGCAAACAAGGTTGATGGTGTTGAGCATCAACTCAACAAGTTGAGCATCAACTTTCCCATCAATTTCCCATCAA